>JAHKKF010475944.1:0-14490 GCA_019740295.1 Labeo calbasu
CTGTGTCTGCAAGTGCGCAGCTGACACACCCACCTAAACGATTTCAATATATCGCTTATCCTGCTCGAAAAGACCATAAACATTCCAGATAACATCTTAAATAAAAATGAATTTACATACACATATCCTAAAAACTAATCCTGTGTGAATGATACGCTTCAAATCGGGTGATTTTAGGTCAGTGATTTGCATGAGAGTCAATGCTGATCTCAGCAGGTAGGGAATAGTAAGATGGCGGATCGAACACTTCCGGTGGCTTCACTGCCTAACGGCAGTTTAGAACGCAGTGAGCGATCCAGTCATTATATATAGATCAGTGGGTAAAACTGACATTTTACTAGTACAAAATCTACTTAGGCTAAATCTGAAAGCTTCTCTGTGATTATTGACCAGTCTATTTTTTTTCCATTCACGCAGGTTAAGTCTGGGTTATTGTTATGTGTTCTGCATATTTTAATTTATGAAACATAAACGGTAACACTTTACAATAAGGTTGGTTATTTAACATGAGTCAGTTAACATAAACTAAGAATGAACAGCACTTCTACAGCATTTATTAATCTTAGTTGATGTTAATTTCAGCATTTTCTAATGAACAACTGTATCTTCATTAACTAACATTAACAAAGAGTAGTAAATACTGTAATAAATGTATTTGTTCATGTTAGTTAATATAAGAACTAATTTTAACAAATGACACCATAGTGTGAAGTGTTACCACATGGACAGTCTTCAGCCGTCTTTGACAATAAATAGCACTGTTATCCTTGTACATGCCTTAGTTGTGTTACATATAGATTATTGCAGTTCTCTTCTCTTTGATCTTCTTTCTAAATTTCTATATAAACTGCAGCTGGTCCAGAATTCAGCTACACCAATTACTTCTAGAATTCTTTCCACAGAGACATTTCTCCTGTTTTTCATTTGCACTTGCTCCCAGTAAAATATCACATTGATTTCAAAATCTTGCTCCTTGTCTACAAGGCTCTTAATAATCTAGCTTCTTCATATCTCTCTGATCTTCTTCAAATTAATATTCCTGCTCGAACCCTCAGATCTTCATGTTTTTTTTTTTGTTTTTTTTTCGTCTTACCACACATCTGGCTGTACAGTATGGGGGTCACAGACATTTGTAACAGCAATAGTCTCCATAGCTTTAAATCTTATTGTAAAACTCATTTATTTAAACTTATTTATGATTTTGCTTGTACTGAGCAATATTTTATTCCTCAGTGTCTTAATGTAAGTTACAGTATGCTCGGTAAGGTGACCTTGAGTGTCATGAAAGGTGTCTATAAATAAATCTAATGAATGATGATGATGAGATCTGTCAACAACTCATGTCTGTCGTGTCAGTCACAAGAGCTTGGATACGGAGCAGTGAAGTTAGTCAGCAGTGAATCCAGAAAGATCTGAAAATGCATTTCATGACCCTTTCAACAAAATTATGACATACTGTACAACACTTCACATTTTGTTTGACCTGCTTTAATGAGAAGTTCACTTCCAGAATTATTTTTTTTACAAATAATTTACTCACCCCCTTCTCATTCAAGATGTTTTTGTCTTTCTTTCTTTAGTCGTAAAGAAATTATGTTTCTTGAGGAAAAAAAATCAGGAATTATCTCCATATAATGGACTTCAATGGTGCCCCCAAGTTTGCCCCCAACTTCCAAAATGCAGTTTAAATGGAGCTTCAAATGACTCTAAATGATCCCAGCCGAGAAAGAAGGGTCTTATCTAGCGAAACGATCAGTCATTTTCTAAACAAATTGACAATTTATATACTTTGTAACCTCGAACGCTCGTCTTGTCTAAGTCTGCGTGAACTCTGCTTTTTTCCAGTTCAATACGGTCAATACAGTTAGGCTATGTCGAAAAACTCCTGTCTCGTTTTCTTCCCCAACTTCAAAATCATCTTACATCACTGCAGAAGTTTTGACCCGGTGTTTACAAAGTGAACATGCAAGAAGATCAAACATCCTTGGGTAAAAAAGCGATGTAGGACGATGGCGTTTAAAAAAAATGGAGACTGAGTTTTTCAACATACCCTAACTGTATTGTCCTGGATTACACAGGCTACGCTTGTGCATCACAGAGACGAGACAACACCAGCGTTTTAGGTTAAAAGGTATATAAGTTGTCAATTTGTTTCACTAGATAAGACGCTTCTTTCTCGGCTGGGATCGTTTAGAGCCATTTGAAGCCACATTTAAACTGCGTTTTGAAAGTTCAAACTTGGGGGCACCATTGAAGTCCACTATATGAAGATAATTCCTGAAATGTTTTCCTCAAACATAATTTCTTTACGACTGAAGAAAGAAAGACATGAACATCTTGGATGACAAGGGGGGTGAGTAAATTGTGTACATTTTTGTTCTGGAAGTGAACTTCTCTTTTAAATAGGGCTTGAAACTCTGTAAAGTTAATCATTTGGTAAGAATTTTTACAGCTACTTTATTTCCATTATATATATTTTTAATTGTCTTTATTGTATGACGCTGAATGATGTTTGTTTGTTGTCATTCTCACTGAACTCACTGGTTTTTGTCACATCTAGATCAAACGGTATGTGTAATCGATAAGAGCAAAGGTTGCAGTCAGTTCTGTAAGCCGGGCTATCAGTCATACGAGTGCTCGTGTGCTTACGGCTGGAAACTGCAGGAGAGAGAGAAATGTGTGCCGGCTGGTGAGTCCCTTACCATCACAACCAGTTTAGAAACAATGCATAAACGGGTTAAAAAATGAACTTAACAGCTGATAATGGCAGATGAGTTGACAAAATGTACTATTCACAAAACTGTATTGTATTATCATTATTTTTAAAAATAATTATTTTGTAAAAAAGTAAACAATAGTTGTTTTATTAGTATTATGAATGTATTTTTTTTGTTACATATACGCTATTTTAAAAACACCAAAGTATTTTTTTGTTGTAACTAAGTGTATATTTTTCTCTTTAGTGACGTTTCCATGTGGAAAAGTGGGAAGTTTGAGTCAGTGGGTCAGACGTGAGTCATCTAACATAAAGTCAGACTATGAAGGACTCACCTGTGGCTCAGAAGAGTGTCCCTGGCAGGTGAATGAACCACACTTGATCTTCCAGACATTATGTTTGTTGTTGATGCTAGATGCCAAAAGTCAAAGTCAGATTTTTATATAAAATTATACCATGTTGACCCGAATATAAGACGACTCTGATTATAAGACACCTTTTGGAAAAAGGCTTTTTGAAAAACAAATTTTGTGTTTTATTAAGGAATTTTTTTTTTCTTCTTAAGTTGTTTTCATATTGCGTATTTTTCCTATTTTAATTTTTGGTCTAGAAAATACTGGTAAAATATACCTACAATCACATTTAAAAATATACACTTTTTGATATACCATAAAAATAACAGGTAGCCCATCTGAATTATATAATAAGGCTATCCATCTCATGATAGGCTACTAACAAAATTTCATTAACAACAGACACGAAATCTTATTGTAGTCTTCAAATCTGGGTACTGTCTTACAATTTAGAATCACTTACAGAGGAAGTTGGTTCCCGTCAGGCTAACGTGACAGTCACGACTCATGCCACTGTAAGCTTTTATATTTCTTTTGTTTTCAGTCGCGATGTTCTAACATTTCAACACACATTACATTACTTATTTCTTGGCACACTCATTTTATGCGTATTTGGTGCCACCTATTGTTGTGGGTGTATTATTGACATGTCAAAGTCTAGACCTTAATTATAAGACAAGCTCATTTTTTCAGACGCATTTCCAAGAACAAAAACAGCGTTTATATTCGGGTCAAAACGGTATGATGTTCACAGACTCAAACAGTGTTTTTTCTGTAACTATTTAGAAATTTGGCTAGTACGCAATGACGAGTGTTTTAAAATGGTCATTTATATCTGCTTGAGTTAGAGTTGAACAAGCAGAGTCAACATTTTTCACACCAAGCCGACTTGAAAGAACTAGATACGATGAAAGCCAACGGTGTTGTTGCCTTGCGTCGGCAGTGTCTGAACCAAAAATCTGTGCTTGAAGACAACAGCCGACTGGAAACTAAAGCCCAAAGTATACGCTACTGTATGCGCACAGTTGAACGCTTAGCCTTTCCCTGTAAGTTTTGACTGATAAGTCTTTTAAACCAAAGCTGAGCTGTCTCATACGCTCTCACTCACAAGCGTTTGTCAATAGCCGGATTTCCATCCAAAGTTGCGAATTTAACTTATGCACAAAATTGGACTTATCACAAAAACCATTTGTGAATAAGCACCGTTTCCATCCAGTGAGTTAAAGAGAACAAAATCATTACTTCCTGATAAATGATGACTAAGAAAAGCATAAGAACTTGAAGCCACTGAATATAATAATTTTTATATATTACTTGCGCCTCAGAGAGCAGACGAAATATAACAAATGCAGTTACTGCTTTCAGAGGCAAATGCCTGCTGTTTGGGAGGCAATTATACAGAGATACTTTGACAACAGACTTTACTCAGGCATTTCAGAATGACCATAACATTTCTCTGCGATGAGATCGGTCTGCTGGTTAGTCAAGTTATCCCATCCCATAGCACAAATCCACATGTTTTTTGTGGAATTTATTCACAAAATGTGTTTCCATCTCCCATTATTTGCATTATTCCTTTTTTTGTATTTTTTCCCCAAATTCTGGCATTTCCTCGTTTCTGATGCAATACTTCAAAATGTGGGTGATGACAGGGTAATGGAAACATAGCTAATGTGAGCGTCTGTTGTTGTTGCAATTTCCACTATTTTGTTGTTCTTATTCCGTCTCTTTAGTTTTGTTTTCTACTGTGAAACAACGGCCTAGGACAGTGTTACCAACTTGTGGAACATCTTTGTTACGTTTGTAACCCTTGTTCCCTGTAGGAGGGAGCGGAGATGTTACGTCGACTGACGTCATAGGGTCTCATTTCATAGCCCCAGTCACCTATATGAGAATTGGCGAGTGGAATTTGCATGCCAAGCCACTCACCCGTACATACGTGTATATAAGATGGCAGAGTAGAGCTGTAATCGGGCCTTAGAAGTTAGGCCCGACAGGGCCCGAGCCTGACAAGTACATTTTGATTGACAGCTTTTTAAAAGCCTGAACCTGTTTACAGCCCGACTTTGTTCAAATGTGCGCAAGCTCACAGCTCTTTTGCCTTTTGTCAAGAATGAGTCATTTATACATGTTTTAACATAATTTATTCATGACTAACGTATAGGCTACAGGCCACCTGGAAGTTGGAACAAAAAATAAAATAAGTCCTCTGTAACATCTCAGCACTCTAAATAGGCCCAGGCATACACTTACCCTATAAATAGACCAACAATAGCCCCATAAAAATAACTATTTCTTAACAAATTAAATTAAGATAAATTCAAAATTAAGATGTGTATTTGCCAATAACGAAATATAATATAAAAGCTCCTCGGGATTTGCTTCGCCACTTCCCTCCACAATCCGGCCTCAACACGACAGTGAATGGCAACTGAAATTTAATAAAAGAAAAATGCCAACATTAGCCTATATACTCTGTCTACGTTATGCATTTAAGACTCAATTAATATTTAGTTATTATTTGAAAAACCTTTACCCACCATGATTAGGCTACATGTTTTTGTGGAGGAAAATGATTGAATCCACTGTAGATGGCTTTTTCGCGGTCCTGCGCTCGCTGATTGTGCATCCAGCAGCACTGAACACCCTTTCACTGCTGCTGCTACTGGCCGGGATGCATAGCACTGACCTGGCTATTTTTGCAAGTTTTGGGTAGGATGGTTTGTTGATCTTCCACCAGCCAAGAACATCCATTTCATTTTCCATGACAGCCGTTTTAATATAGCGAGTGACCTCGTTATCTTCCCAGTCAGCTTGCTGTACATTTTCCCACTCCGCAAAATTCGCTTTTTGCCGGAGGAGGAGTGGGTTCGACTCCAGAGAGCTCTGGGTCTCGAATCTCCACACCTAGTGCACCTGCAGCCATGGCTTGCAGAAGAGTGCGGACATGAGCATGTACGGCATTCCTGTCTGAGTCTGACAACATTCTCAGCTGGTTAAATTTTGGCCAGAGGAATATTGCGATCTTGTGGAGGTCCTGTATTATCACTTTACGCACGAGCCAGTCTTCGTGCCGTTTACACAACAGCTTGCTGAGGGGAGTCCAGGGCATTGGGCTGACAGTGGCGTTTGGCAAGTTTCTCACACCAGAGACACACACAATTAAGTGTTGGATACTTGTCTCCCTCAAGTTCCCGCTGCGCCTCTTAGAACGGCTTCAGAAAGTCTATCAAAAAGCCCAGTGTGTCCGGTGCTATTTTTTCAATGCGCGCGCTCTCCCCTCGTGCCTCCAGCTTTTCATGGAGCTCATGATAAATGGCCTGTATGGAAGTCAGTGTGAGGTACACCGTACTGAACCGAGTGTCTCCCATTTGCAGCAGTGTTGTTGACAGTTGCACAGCCAATCCCGACTGTTTAACGTACCTGACTAATGATTTGGCGGCAGCAATGGTATCTCCTATGTCCGGAGCACCGTCGGCTTCAGATAACTCTGCAATGTTGAGCCCATGGCGCAGTACCGTATTAATGACATGGTCAATGCAGTCCAATCTCTGGTATGGCCGCAGAGCTAATTTAATGTTTGCCCCCTCATCGGTCACCCATACAACTTTGCTGAGAGAGGAAGCGTCAAGGCCAAACTTTGTCACCAGTAGTTTCAATATCTCCCGTCTGATATTTTCTCCCGTCTTTGCCTCTTCCAAAGGGAACATTGTAGTTGTCAGGGTTTTATTCACCAGATCCATATCCTCACTTATGAAATGGCATGTGATTGTCAAATAACAAATTTTACGATAATCCTCTGTCCACATGTCTGTGATCATTGCGACTGTGCCATCCTTCAACAAAGTCTTAAGTTTCTGTACTAAAGCTTCCCTCTTTTCTTCTGCCATGTCAGTGCACCTCTTCGCAATTGTCACATGGCGGGGAATAACAGAGTTTACGGGAACCCTCCCATACACAGCCCCGACATTAATTAGTTCTTGCGCCAGCTCTTCAAACCCCTCGCCATTTACGATATTAAAAGGCCTAATGTCTTTACAGCAAAAGCTGACACACTTCTCCGTCATCGTTTGTTTCACCTTCGCAGGGATGGGTTTTGATACTGTAACAAACGATTTGATTGTTGGTTGATCCTGGGCACTATCAGGTGTTAAACAGCTTCGATCAACATGCCTTTTCAGCAACAAATTCCCTGTCGTTTTGCTGTCGTACTTTAACAGAATGTCGCATTTTTTGCATTTCACATAACCCACTGGCTCATTATTCTCATTACGTACATGGTCAAAACTTTCCCACACCGCAGACTTTGCTTTAGTTGCTGGTGCAACCAAAACCTCTGTTTAACCTCCTCAGCATCCATTTTCGCATCTCTCTCGCGCTAATCAAAACGCATCACATGACCGCTCATTTATCACGCAAGCCGGAGCGCAAGCCCGAGCCCGGCCCGAGCCTGTGTAAAATGATATTAATTAAACCCGAACCCGACGGGCCCCTACGATCTTCAAAGATCTTCAGCTCTATGGCAGAGTGCATCCACTCATTCAGGTTTGTGCTGAGGAGCTGAGACGCATCCCGGCATTCAGCGCAGTTCAAGGTTGTGGCATGAGGGTTCCTCCTTCAGGGAACAAGGGTTACATACGTAACCGAGATGTTCCCTTTCAGTCAGTCACATTCGATGTTACGTTGACTGACGTCATGGAGTCCCTATGTAAAATGCCACCTGAACTGAGATACGTAATTGAGGTACAAATGCTGACAGGCAACCATGTTAGGACAGATGAAGCTCAATACGTAACCTTCCCAACGCCCTGTAAGCCAGATAACAGGCACCAGGGGTGCCAGGATTCTGAAGCAGTCATTGGGGTGCGGAGCACAATGACAGAATGTAAGGCCATGTGAGAAAAATTTGGAAAAACTAAGGGAAGAAAGGGGAACATGGTGGGAATAAACCATGGGAATACTGAGACATTAATGCCAAGTCCGGAGGGAAAAGAAGGTAGCCCACTACCGGACGCAGTAACAGACTACTGCATCTAATCTGAACTGTTCACCGAAGGGGGAACAACTGGAAAAAAAGCGCACAGATCCCAGGAGGAATGGCACTGCAAGCCGACACCAAGCCAACCTCTCGCAATTTACATGATGTTACCCAACATACAGTAGGACACGGGCTCCATGTGAAGATTATAGAATCATGCGAAGGTGTTAGGTGTCACCTAGCCAGCAGCTCTGCATATGTCTGCAATTGGAGTGGAGTGGAGCCCTCACTCCCTGGGAGCATGGCTCACTTTGGCATTGGTACGCCAAGGTGATGGCCTCCACTACCCAATGAGCCGACCTCCTTTTTGGAGACAGCATTCCTCCAAATCAGACAAAGAGCTGCTTGAATGGGACACAGTGACGCAAAGGCCGAGTTTGCCACCTCTGGGGGCAGCACTTGCAGGTTTGCCACCTGATCTCAAAAAAAGAGTGGTGGGAACCTTGTGCACATAACCGGGCTGGGGTCTCAAGGTAACGTGAGAATAAGCCGGAACAAACTCTAGGCACCATTCGTTGACCTCAGAATGCGTGCAGGTGCCTCACCTTCTTGATGGAAGTGAGCGCAATCAGGAGCAAAGTCTTAAGAGGCAGACATTTCTGAGTCAAGTGGCTCAAAGGGATCCCTCCTTAGGCCTATGAGGACCACCAATAGATCCCAAGAGGGGATAAGGTGCGACCTAGGGGGATTTAGTCTCCTTGCACCTTTGAGGAATCTGACGATTAGGTGATGCTTCCCCAGGGATGCATCATGATAAGCCACGATGGCAGCGACGTTCACCTATAAAGTGGACAGCCTCCGCTCCAGCGTTTCTTGCAGGAAGGAAAGCGCCACACCAACCGAGCATCTCTGAGGGTCCTCTCGGTGAGAGGAACAACTTTCAGTGAACAGACTGCACTTCAGACCATAGGCCTGCCTCGTAGAGGGGGCCCCAGCCTGAGTGATAGTATCTATCACAACCTGGGGAAGACCACAGAGGTCTGCCGTGTCCCGTCCAAAAGCCAGACATGGGTGGGAAGGGGATGTCGCGAGGAGCACAAGGGCGGCACACCAAGTCCGGGTGGGCCAAAATGGCGCAACCAACAGAACCTGCTCCTTGTCCTCCTTGATCTTGCACAGACCTTGCAAGGAGGCTCATTGGAGGAAAGGCGTACTTGAGTTCGCCCCGGGGCCAGCTGTGCACCAGCACGACCGTGCAGAGGGGAGCCTCGGTCAGGGAATAGGACAGCTGGCAATGGCAGGACTCCTGGGAAGCAAACAGGTCTTTTTTCTTTTTCCACCTGGGCTTCCCCGAATCGACTGTTGTGAGAGCGCATCGGCTGCACGGTTAGAGCTTCCCCAAAATGTGAACGGCACGCCGGGATTTGAGCCACATCTCACTCCAGAAGAGGAGATGGCGGGCGAGTTGCGAAATGTAACGGGAGCGTACGCTGGCCTAGTGGTTGATGTAAGCCACTGTTACAAAGTTGTCTGTGCGGACAAGTACATGCTTACCCTGCAGCAACAGTCAAAACTGGGGAAGAGCAAGCAGTACTGCTAGCAACTTGAGGCAATTGATGTGCCACTCAGAGGTGATTGAGGCTTCTGAGTGAGACCCCATGACGTCAGTCAGTGTAACGTTGAACATGACTGACTAATAGGCAACAACTGGTTACTCCAAAATAACTTAAAGGGGTCATCAGATGCCAATTTTCCACAAGTTGATATGATTCTTTAGGGCCTTAATGAAAAGACTATAATATACTTTGGTTAAAAATTCTCAATGGTTGTGTAAAATAACACCCCTTTTACCTTGCCAAAATCAGCTCTGCAAAAATCATCTCATTCTGGTCAAGGCTGCTTTGAATGCAGATGAGCTCTGCTCGCCCCGCCCCTCTCTTCTCTCTGTGGAGTGACGAGCCTGTTTACTTTAGCCACATTTAGTTTAGCCACTAAACTTGCTAACTAGCACATTATTAGGAAAGGCGATCGCAAAGATCCATAAAAAACCCTTATACTCACTTCTGCTGTAAGTGAAGCTGGATCACGAATGATTCGCGCGAACATAGACGGATATATGTAGATCAGGAGGCGCATTCCCCTTCACAAACAAACATAATCCACTGCATTTTCAGTGGCTCAGATGTCAGGAGTAAATGACAACCACTATGTTCATTATTACATCCAGCAATCGGAGATATTCTTGTCTAACTTACATCCCTGCTCCGGCATTGAAACAAAGAGGTCAGACTGTTACAGCTGATCTGAGGTAAGACGTTCATGTCAATCAACTATCGTGGGAGCGGCCGCTGTCAGTGTGACGCCACACCGACAGGTGTCTGAGAATGGCTCGATTTAAAAAAAAAAAAAAAAAAGGGGATATTATTTTTACAGATTAATTAAAAACCACTGCGTGGATTTTTATCATTTTAAAGAAGATTTGTGCATACACAGGCAACACACATTAATGTTCAAACAACATATAAAAGTGAACTTAGCATCCAATGACCCCTTTAAAGCAATACTTCAAAATGCACATGGTGTTCAAAAACAGGGCGTTGGAAACATAGCTAATAGTATATTCGTCATCCAAGATATATGCACATACATGAAAACGAAGCAGCGCTTGCTTACCATTTTGAATATCAGTATCATGTTAATAAAACTTTCTTCATTTTAAGCAGCTCATGTTGTTAATAAAATATTCACATATTGAAATGCTTGAGTAAGATCATGTAACATTAGAACAGCCTTCTGCCTCTGCCACCTGCATTTACTTGGTTGTTTTCATCACTTTTGCTTTAATTCTCGCTAAACTGAACATCAATTGGAGTTGTCACTTAACAGTGTGCAAAACCTTACATCCAGGATTCTAAACTCTGGCCTTCGAGGTCCACTTTCCTGCAGAGTTTTGCTTCAAGCCTAATCAAACACACCTGCCTGTAGCTTTCTAATGATCCAGCGTGTTTGATTAGGGTTGGAGCTAAACTCTGCAGGAAAGTAGACCTCGAAGGCCAGAGTTGAGAACCTCTTCCCTGCCTTACATTGTGTACATGTACTTGTTTTCTCAAAGGCGATGTTGCGACATGGATCGGTTGGCTTTTGCAGTGGGGTGATCTTCAAAGAGAACATGGTTCTCACTACAGCCCAGTGCATTAGGAAGTACAGCGACTTTCAGGTGGCAGTGGGTGAGTGCCATTATGTTCTCAGAAATGAAATGAAACATGTTGAATGGCAATTTCCTAAAATGCTAAAATATATAATTGCTAAAATTCTACAGGTAAAAGGGTGACCTCATTCGAAGCAGGGGAGCAGACGCTTCAGGTAAAGCAGGTGCACATCCATCCGCTCTATGCTGAGGGCAAACCTGACAATGACATGGCTGTAGTAGAGCTGACGCAGAAGATCATCTTCAAGAAGAGCGTGCTTCCGGCCTGTCTGCCCGAGAGAGACTTTGCTGACAGCGTGCTCATGGCGGGCGACTACATGGGTGTCGTCACTGGCTGGAAGGAAGTTTCAGGTGTAACGGATCTTCAGGGGAACCTCATGTTAAATCACCTGTCCTATGACAAACTGCCGGTTTGTTCGCAGCGCCACTCTGGTCAGGTTGGTGGACGTCTTAGTATTTTATGGGGTTGCAGGGTTCCTAGTAATGCATCTTGAAATCTAGCAAATGCAATCTAGTAAATGCATCTTGATTTAAGAATTTTTTGACATTTTGACTAGAAACAAGACAAAAATACTAAGTAAAATAAGCCTTTTTGCAGTGTACATACACTGCAAAAAACTGATTCCTCTGGTTTTTTGTCTTGTTTTCCAGTTCTAAATCAAGATTTGAGATAGAAAATAAAGTCTTGTTTTCTGAGAAATTAACATAATCAAGTGAGTTTATGCATGGAACAAGAACAAGTATCTATCAGTGGGGTATGAAAACTTTTTTCTTTTGAATTAAGTTGATTTTTCTGAGCCCGTTGACAGATATTTGCTCGTTTTTATCATAAACTCCCTTCATTTTAATAAGATAAAACTTAAGAAAGTTAGACATTTGCACTGGACACAAAAAACAAAGACACTGATAATGCAGTCTTGAAAGTTATATGTTTTAAGGTCTTATATGTTCAAGTCTTGCTAAAACAGCTCATTGTGTTCTTCCTAGAAGTTTAGAGAACACATTGACCTATTGTGTTCCCTTCAAATTATTCTTTATATCCATCTTTTTCTTCATCATGGAAGTAAGAAATTGTTGGCACTACAAACCAATGTGTTTGTAATTGAGGTAATACATTAAAATAATTTGGCAAGACACCAATTTGCAATATCAAACAGCAAAACAAGCAAGTTTTGTACAGCTAAAAATAGCTGGACGCGGATGAGACCGGAAGCCGGACCCATAAAATTTACTCTTACGGGAAGAAAAAGGTGGACATTCTTTACTTGATCTTAAAAACAAATCTTAAATTCAACCATAGAAACCCTGGATTAAACTCTAGTAACATTACTAGATAACATTAAACTGTATGAACATGGGAAGCCTCTACACAAATACTGTAGGTAAGGTGAGGAGCCTAGACTGCTTTTTTAGGGCTCCTTGATTTTGTCAATATTGAGGTGTTGGGATCAGCTGGTGCACAAATTGTTTAAAATAAAGGGAGGACAAATACAAAAAAAGGAGTATACAGTACGGGTGAATGAAAGTTATTTAAAGCGGCTACATATAACCGAGTGCTTTTATTCTGTGTTCAGGTCACCAACAAAATGGCCTGTACTATGCCTCGAGCTAAAGCAGACTGCATCCTTGGAAACGGCAGCCCTGTGCTCACGCTCTACAGAGAGGTGTTCTTCCTCACCGGCATAGTGAGCAAGCCTTCAGGAACCGACTGCAAGAATGGTTACGTCTTACAGAAAGTGTCCCGCTTCTTGCCGTGGTTGAACACATTCATGCGCCCGCAGTGAAAGAGGAAGGAATGAATATGCAATACACTTCTACCTTGTTTTTGTTTTAGTTTACATTGCCATTGTATCCACTTCCACACAGCAGATTAGAAACGTCAAGGGAGTATTCCAGAAAAAAAGGTTAACTTACTGTCACATGTATCCTGAACCCAAACCATACTGGTTTTTCTTCTTTTGTTTAATGGCAAGTTACACTCTTGCATAGACATGTCTGTTGTGCAGTGTTATCCTTTTTCCTCATTCCCCTTTTTTTCTGAAGTTTGTGAGGTAAAATGAAATGAGTATTGGATTATGTTATAATAACATGCACTGATTAATCTTTTACAGTAACACAGTGAATGTGGAATAAAGGGGGTCTATGGTTTTTGATTATTTAAGTTCCCTGACTTACATTAGTCAAGGTTTTTTGTACCAAAACACCTCCTAAATTAGATATATATGAACATTGTATTGCTAATTGACCATGAGTAGTGCAGATGGAACAAATAGGAAGCCAATTAGAGCTAGCTTTCTTTAAACATTTTTTAAGCTTGACTTCGGAAATAATTAAGCTAATATGAACTGATCATCTGCTTGGCTGTTTAACAATAATAGGAACATTTGCATTTTATCATATATACTGATCTGATTATTTGACTGCTGGCCATAAATAAAAAATAATATTAAAGAGAGGAACTGATGTCTGTCTTAAGATGTGGATACTTCAAAAAATATCTGTGTTCTTAGCTCTGGGATGATAAAGAAATCGCCCACAGGAGGTGGGTCTGGGTAGCCGTTTATCCAATTGCTGATTCAAGATAAAAACACATGGCAGCAGCTATTTACACTAGGTGAAAATAGCAATATTTTCTTAGTGATACGCTATTTATCCTACTTATTGCAAATAGTGGTGAGTATCTGCACCTCAGTATTTTAATACATTAAAACAGTATGCAGTAATAACTTATTGAATGTAAATTATAATTTAAATTCAAATTATTAAATGAATGCTGCCTTATTGGGACAATAAAGCCTTCCCTACACATACGCTAACCCTACCTGACACTTTATTTTAAACTTTTTGAGTATTTCCTTCTTTTTTATTGAAAATAAATGTCTCTCCGATGTTCCGTACTGCAGCGTTTTAGTGCCACGTTAAAATAAAATCTAAGATTATGAGGTTAAAGTTGTAAGATTTTGAGAGTAACGTCGAAATTACAAGAATTGAGTCGAAATGTTTCGAGAAAAAAGTAAAAATTACAAGAATTAATTCGTAGCAATTATGAGATTAAAGTTATTATGTTTTGAGAGTATATTCTATCTTTTTGTGCATGCAAATGGCCAGGATTGGGAGCACAGGGAGATATTACAAAGTCTCAGCTTTCGAAATCTGTCAGTTTTATAGCGAAATACAAACAGTGTCTATTACAATAATGTGTTTTTCACTCTCTTTAATGTGGCGTGACAGATCG
>JAHKKF010475954.1:0-32114 GCA_019740295.1 Labeo calbasu
AATAAGGCAGGCAGTGGGTCGAATACCGTGAAGTCAGTCCAGAACCAGCAAACAATCCGATAGGGGTAATCCGTAAACTCAATAGTCCATAAACAAAGCAAGATAGCAACAGGTAATCCAACAGAGTAATTATAAACGCTCAGTAAGGCAGGTGAAACTGGCAATACTTCGCAACCTTAAGAGCACATGGTCAGTCTTTAAATACTGCCAAACAGGAAGTAACAGTAGAAGCAGCAGAGGGAGCATGCAGGCAGTCCTAGGGTGAGGGCTCCCTCTGCTAGCTTGGCATTACAATAATAATAATGATGATGGTGTAAATGAAATTTTGTTGTTGTTGTTGTTATTAAAGATCAGGATCATAATAAAAATAATGATAATGATAATAAGCACAACAAAAAGAATAAACATAAAATAATACAAAGAAACACCAAGCTTAAATAAATAAATCAACAAATAGACTAACTAAAAGCTAAACTAATTTTGCAGTAATGTGCATTTTATCTTTATATTTTTTATGCCTCTATATTTTTTAAACCGATAAACTGCATATTGGCATTGTAAATATAGCGCTTGTGTTATGGCATGCACTGAAGCTCGCTCAATTGAAAACTCAAATTTGATTTGAAATTGAGAAAGATGGAGGGAGAGATGGTAGTTTGCCATGTGCTCCACTGGGGTTTCCTAACAGGTCGACAATTTGATTCTCCTCTCTCACTTTCACCTATAATGCAAACCATTTGATGAGGTCCAGACACCTTCAGAGATTCATTTACTCTTTTCTACAGTCCAATATCCCTAACCCGGCTTTATCCTGTATGGCTCGTCAGCGTACATGTGTTTGTCAGGCCCATCTGGTGATCCCCATGTGCTGCTTTAACGGTGACTTCTGTCACAAATCTGCATCAGTGACCTTGGTGCACAGGCACTGGTCAGAGCTCCCTTTCTCTATCTGTTTCTCTCTTTGAATAAAGAGGATTAGAGCAGTACTGGACATAAGCTTCCACTTATGTAAATACATGCAAATAAGCCGGTGCTATGAACGGATTGGCCATGATCCAGAACAACTTGTGTTTTTGAAAGGATAATAAAAAGTGCAGAAGACAAGTCGAGCCACTTCGCTGCTCTGTGCGTGGATAAATGTTTCTGTGCTCTCAAATCCGTGATTACAGTTTAAGCTGTAGAGCCATCAACCTGGAGACGGATTCTGGAGCTGAAACAGCTGTAGAGATTCATTAAAAAAGCACTGCTCAGGTCCTGAAAGCCATTAGGCCAGTAAAGTGCCAGGTTGAAACACTGAACACACACACACACACACATTAACTGGTTGTTACTGTGGTTGCAACTTGCTATCACATCAGAAAAAATACAGACACTGAGACGTAATTTAAGAATCCTTATTGAGTTTATTAAGCCTTAAATGCATACCACGGGTCTTTGGCGACCCGGGACGTCATTTACTACCCTCTCCCTCCTTCATTTTTTTAAGTTTGACATCAGCTTTCTTAGTATTTCTCAATCTATTCATTATAAACAATACAACAAGAAAGAAATAATAAAATATAAAAGAATGTCTGTTTTCCGGATATTTTTTTGTAAAAAGCGAATAGGGTCGCTAGAGACTGGAGGTGTGTAATAATGTGAGGATATTTTTTGTGCGCAAATATCTGATGACTAAATACATACAATTCAGTTTGATAGACAATAATGATGCGATATTTCACTCGTAATTATCGCAGGCATAAAACAAATCATCTGCTCAAATTGAACCCTTCCAAGTTTCAAAAGGTAACAAAATACTCTTTATTTTATTCATCTGTAATTGTTCTTAAAATATCAAGAGAGTTTTTTTGCTATTGCAGAAGTTAGAGATCCATCCGTGCTGGATATATAGGTTTGGGTCGCTAAAGACCTGAATATGTAATAATGATTGGCGAAACAGTCATGCATTTAAGGGTTAAAGCAATAAACCCCAAGAAGCCATGATTTACAGTGAATTTATAACAGCTAGGGACGTTCTTATTGCCTAAAACCCCCTTAGCTGTAATAAATTCACTGTAAACCACGGCTTCATGGAGCTTATTGCTGTTATAAAACGGTTATTCCATATATTGAATATGGAATTGATTGAAGGTGGAGGGAGTGAATAACCAGCGCTCTCTCCACCCTCAATACCACGACTGAGGTGAGTCCCTTGAGCAAGGCACCGATCTCCCAACTGCTCACCGGGCGCCGCAGCGATAGCAGTATGGCTGCCCACTGCTCCGGGTGTGTGCTCACGGTGTGTGTGTGCGTGTTTGTTCACTACTCACTACTGTGTGTGTGCACTTGGATGGGTTAAATGCATAGCACAAATTCTGAGTATGGGTCACCATACTTGGCCTCACGTCACGTCCTTTCCTTTCCTTTCCTTTCCTTTCCTTTCCTTTCCTTTCCTTTCCTTTCCTTCATATGTAGTAAGGTTTCACGAAAAAAAAACAGAGCAAACAATGTGTAATAATATAAATACAAACAGTATTCTTCCACCAAACAATGTAGTTCCTCAGTAACAGTTGCAACAAAGTGGTTGCCAAGCAACACGCAAAAGTAAACAAAGGTGTATATTTGTAGAGTAATTTACAACAGCTTTGAATGCGACTCAACCAATCAGAATCAAGGACCAAAACTATCAGTTTTATCCACACGTTTCCTGGAGGCGCCACTGTAAAAAAGAACATGGGTACTACTTCCAGTGGGATGGTGGAAGTAGTATACCAGTGGCATCTTGTGTGCTAATTAGCAAAGAGGCTAAGTGTTTTTCAGATCATTGTTTACTTTGCAAAGTTGCAAACCTTTATGAGCTATGTTGTTACGGTGCTCAGGGACAACATGTGCTCGAAGTTGTGTTCCCACATCTAGCTAAACCTTGACTGTCAACTAGTGATGTGACATTTGAATCGAGGCATCCGAGCTTGTGTTGAGGTGTGTGCCAAATGAAACCTCGATTCAGGGTTGCCAGGTTTTCAAAACAAAACCTGCCCACGTCATAAAAATGTAGCCCAAAAGTAACCCAGTTGCGTTTCGAGGAAGGTCCTCTGGTAAAAAATTGCGTTCCAGGGGGTAAAATACACATTTTGTGGTGGGGTTCCTCTGGTAAAATTAGCATTCCAGGGGCTAAATATTCCATTACTGGGGTCGCTTCAAGCCGCGGACATGAAAAACAACCCGCAGCAACAGTATGAAAGTAGATCAATTCCGCAGGAAAACGGCAGACTTGGCAACAGTTTAATGGGTAAATGAATTTATCAGAGACAGAAATTCAACAAACAAAGGCACATTGTTAGACATGCTGTAACATGAGTCAGTCTATGGGATGTGTGGTGAATGCTTTGCCGACAGAGTTTCTTTCACAGGCTTTTGACTGCTTTATTTTTTACTAACCACCAAATCGCGCTGTTTTCGACACACTCAAAGCTTTGAATCTTTTCCCGAAACACTCAGAGGAAAGTGTCAGTGCTTCATGGTGCTTCACTGGCCCATCACTACCATCAACTGTTAAAGGAATGAGTGTCCCGCTTATTTACTTCAAACCTGAAGATGCTATAACTTTTGTGTTTACAAAAAAAGAATGTTTAATGTATATAGTAATTATTTAGCAATAAAAAAGATACATAAACATACACACACTCAAAAGAAATCACACTAAAGTTTGGTGAATATATAAAAAAAAGGAAAAGTACATGTGTGTGTGTGTACATATACATATATATCTATATCTATATCTATCTATCTATCTATCATCTATATATATGTATATATGTACGTATGTGTATGTGGGCATGTGTACATCTATATCTATCTATATATCATCTATCAATCATCTATATATATCTATCTATATCTATATCTATCTATCTATCTATCTATCTATCTATCATCTCTCTCTCTCTCTCTCTCTCTCTCTCTATGTATATATATATATGTACGTATGTGTGTGTGTACATATCTATCTATCTATCTATCTATCTATATATATATATATATATATATATAATAAAAATAGATAAAGAAACCTGCTTTTTGGCTCGAGGGTGAGTAAATTATGATGTAATTTTCATTTCTAAGTGATCTATCCCTTTAATTGTAACATTTATACAGTTTTTTTCTGTAAAATGACAAACATGTTTTACAGTGTGAAGTTATGTGGTTACTCTATGTGTTTGTGTGTGATTGACATTTTTCCTCTACATTTTATCATAGTTCCACTCCATATGTCCTTGTTCAATGAACTGACTTGTTCTAGAAATCATGTTTCTTTAAGATTACAGTTTTCACACATCCTCTAGAAATATTGATCCTGGCACCTGAAATGACCCGAAACGCTGCCAATTCCCGCGTGCTCTTCTCTCTCGCCTTCAGACAGGCCTGGTTTATCAGACAGTGTGATGTCAGAGCTTAACTGTGTCTAAAAGCGTTCTCTTGTTCTAGGTGTTGCACATAACAGGGTAAAACAGGCAGATGACAGATGAGTAAGCTCCATTAGCCACAAAGACAGATGGAGAGACAGAGGCTGAGCTTTCATATAAGGGGTCCCCGGTGGACACGATATGTGTTGTTTGAAGAATCAAAAAACCATCCATTTCTCTCTCCCTTATGTCCATGTACACACGCTGATTGTCTTCGAATCGCTTTCCCGTCTCTTCGCTGATCTTGACAGGCATCGTCAGAGTTCGGATCTGTTCCGGCTGGATGGGCTCTAAGTCTTGTTAGTTAGGGTACACAGCTGTTAGCCTCTCACACTTTGTGAGTCAGTGGCTGCTAAAGTCATGTCTGCTAAAGTTAGCCGTGGTGTCGAGTGTCCCGGCAGGTGGAGATTTGGCTGTGAAAATCAGCATGCTCTCTGTACTGAAGACTCAGATGAACTGGGCCGTCAGTTTACCGCTGACTCAAATTTCTACCAGTATCACCTTCATCACATTCATTTGTATATTTCATGGAGCCCATATACTCCACAAGCTGCGCAATTTTAAAGAAATTGATCCCCAAAAACAACATATGGATGTTTTTTTTTACATTAGCATTCAAAAATCTGGCACTATAGATGTTTTGAAAGACGTCTTTTATGCTCACCAAGGCTGCATTTATTTGATCAAAAAATACAGCAAAAATAGTAATATTGTGAAATATTACAATTTAAAGTAACTGTTTTCTATTTTAACATATTTTAAAATATAATTTATTCCAGTGATGGCTAAGATGAATTTTCAGGCAATCATTTTAATATGCTGATTTGGTGTGCATGACACATTTCAGTTGTGCTTCTTAATATTGTCATGAAAACTGATTTTTACAGGATCATTTAATGGAACAGAAAGCAGTTTTTATTTGAAATAAAAGTCTTTTGTAACTTATAAATGTCTTTACTGTCACTTCATTTAGATAAAAGTACTCATTTTCTTTCCACAAATGATTCCAGGTAGTGTACATATATTTACCAGTCAAAAGTTTGTGAACAGTAAGATTTTTAATGTTTTTTAAAGTCTTTTCTGCTTACCAAACCTGCATTTATTTGATCTAAAGTACAGCAAAAGCGGTAACATTTTGAAATACTTTTACTATTTAAAATAACTGTTTTCTAATCGAATATATTTAAAAATGTAATTTATTCCTGTGATTTTAAAGCTGATTTTTTTACTATCATTACTCCAGTCACATGATCCTTCAGAAATCTAATATTCTGATTTGCTGCTCTAAAAATATTTGTTGTTATTATTGTTATTATTATGTTGGAAACAATTAAGTGGAATTTTTTTCAGGTTTCTTTGATGAATAGAAATTAAAATCTCTTGTAACATTATTAATATCTTTATCATAACATTTGATCATTTTAAAGCCTCTTTGCTAAATAAAAGTATTAATTTCTATATTTTCTACAAATTTCTTCAGACAAATATATTAGAATGATTTCTGAAGGATCGTGTGACACTGAAGACCGGAGTAATAATGCTGAAAATGTAGCTTTGATCACAGGAATAAATTACATTTTAAAATATATTCAAATAGAAAGCAGTTATTTCAAATAATAAAAATATTTCACAATATTACTGCTGTTGTTGTATTTTGGATCAAATAAATGCAGTGTTGGTGAGCAAAATTTTAAAAAACATACAAAATCATACTGTCCAAAAACTGTTTTGACTGGTAGTGTGTGTGTACAATTAATTCCCATTACAGTCATAAGCGTTTGCAGAGATTCTCTCTATAACATAATCTCCTGTTTTTATTTTATTTTATTTTATTTTATTTTATTTTATTTTATTTTATTTTATTTTATTTTATTTTATTTTATTTTATTTTATTTTATTTCAGCAGCTGATCGGAGCAGGTTTATCCACTCGGCTTGCACCTATGTTATATTAGCATATTTTTCCTATTGTTTAGGGTGATATAAAGAGCTCAGACGACAGAGGAAAGGAACCGACAGAACACTTTTTCACATTTCCGCCATTAATGCCGCCTTAATGATCAGCATGAATAAATTATACAGCTCAGACTCAGACAAAACACTATAAACCTTTCTATGACAGTCTAATGCCAATTCCTGTTATTCGAACTGGCAGCTTCAGGGGTTGCACAAAAGTCAGATTAATTACAAGAGCCCAAATTATTTCATAGAGGAATGTGGGATGTTTCTGATGTTGCTGTGACTCTCCTCTGTTCTAATGAGACTCTGGAGTCTGGAACCAGAGAGCCACATCTTCCTTGATCTTAGTTTCCCTCCCTTATTAACTCACTCCCATATGATCGGATGTGTGTGTGAGGCAGCGCGTGTGTCTTAAAAAGTGTGTCTGGTTTATCATGCATAGCAAAAGTGTGGCAGGAATTATTCAAGAGACTTACGAGGACCCCTGGTTAAGTGTGAGTGCGTTATCGCGCGGGTCCTTCTTTTAAAGCTGCCACGCCTGTAAAATTAGCATGAAAGGAGATTTAGTCTCGTGCACACTGTTTCATTAAGTATTATAGCAGAGACATTATTAGTGCACCATCCAGCCAGTAATAAAACCCAGCAGCGTTGGGCCGGGTTCTGAGAGGTGGGGTGTGGGATCTCATAAGCTCTCTGCAGGCAGGAGGGCTAACGGACCAGGCCATAACACAGGTAATTACGCAAACTCTAGTGTCAAAGGTTCACCGTGAACACACAGGATGAGTAAGAGAGAGAGAAATGCAGGCATAAAGAGAGAGAGAGAGGGGCAGAATCACACCTGGTTCACACAGCATGCTAATTAACAGCTAGGGAGTGATATCCAGTGCATGTGGAGAGGGTTGGGTATATTGAGTCCATGCAGTCTTAAAAGCAGGTTTAATATAACTCGGCTGTGCGAGGTGAGAGGTTGCTGAGGTTCTGGCTTTTTGCACTTCTGTTCTTTGCACACTTTCTGCTTCGCTAATGCTGAGGTGCGGCGCGTGAAAAGGAGCAGAGGAGAATTTGGATCAGGCCGCTGTTATGCTGTTGGTAATGTACTGGTGGGAGCAGATGAAAGGACGGATTACTGGGGACAGATTTATGGATGATTATTTACTTAAAGAGAGGCAGATCTATGGCAGACATTCAAGTGAGTGGAATTAACATGCCGCACATAATGAGATTTACTATGTGTATATATGAAATACTGTAAATATATACGATGTTTTGGTGAGAAGCTTGGTCACCCAAAAAAATGGCATATCAAATAAATAAGAAATTCTGAAATTAAAGTTGAATTTTATTATTGATTTACAATAGTGAATTAAATTACAGTTGAGGTCAAAAGTTTACATACACCTTGCAGAATCTGCAAAATGGTAATTGTTTTACCAAAAAAAGAGCATGTTATCTTTTATTTAGTACTGACCTGAATAAGATATTTCACGTTTACATATAGTCCACAAGAGAAAATAATAGTTGAATTTATAAAAATGACCCTGTTCAAAAGTTTACATACGCTTGATTCTTAATACCGTGTTGTTGCCTAAATGATACACAGCTGTGTTTTTTTGGTTTAGTGATAGATGTTCGTGAGTCCCCTGTTTGTCCTGAACAGTTAAACTACCCGCTGTTCAGAAAAATTCTGTCAGGTCCTACAAATTCTTTGGTTTTTAACCTTTTTTCTGTATTTGAACCCTTTCCAAAAATGACTATGATTTTGAGATACATCTTTTCACACTGAGGACAACTGAGGGACTCATATGCAACTATTACAGAAGGTTCAAACGCTCACTGATGATTCAGAAGGAAACACAATGCATTAAGAGCCGGGGGGTGAAAACTTTTTGAATTTAAAGATCAGGGTAAATTTAATTTATTTTGTCTTTTGGGAAACACATATCTTCTGTAGCTTCTGAAGGGCAGTACTAAATGAAAAAATAAAAGATATTTAGGCAATATAAGAAAAATGTACATTTCTTCATTTTATTCAAAAGTTTTCACCCCTGGCTATTAATGCATGCATTTAGTTTTAATTTCAATTTTCAAGGCATGAAAATCTGACCTTTTGTACTCATGATGTCACAAATTTTTTCATATTCATAACCCCATTTCTCATATTCATTTTACCTTTTACTTTTTTTTTTTTAGCATACTGTTTTTTAGCTTTAAATTTGATTTTAAGTCCCTGATTTTCAGCGTGGTCTTAGTTACATTCAATCTGTATGTGATAATTTGAGTGAAAGAGAGAGATACGAAAAGGATATTTGTGTTTTTATTTTGTATTTGTGTATGTATATATGTGTGGGTAATCTCATGTGCCCATTCTGACCTTTTCCACACACATCTCCTCTGTAGATGTCATTAGAGTTTTTACTCATTACCATCTACTCACTGCCCCAGATATGCAGAGCACATATTTACAGACTGAATAAAGCCAAATGTGATCTGAATATTTAGATATTTAGACCAACACTACATAAAACAATAAGATGACTACATACTCTTCTAAAAGAGGAGTAGAATCATCAATAGCTAATGTTTAAAGCCCTGCTCTTCAAGAAGAAAAATCTGTAGTTTTTTCTAACCTTCCAAACAGTGAAAAATCAGTCACCTTATTTATGAGGCTCAGTAGAGACGCATTCTAAAAAGAGCCAGCCAATCTAAAAATTCGAACCCCCTTCAGCAGACCAATTACAATCATGCTGCTCTCGCTACTAAACCAGATGCAGAACGAGAAATCTCATTCTGCACGGTTTTAGGAAATAACGCATATACAAACACACAATGCAAACAGTAAAATGTGTGCTTTCTAGTGATGCTGATGAGTATGTTGACTTAACTGACTTAACAATGAAATAGTTATGACTGATTCAAATGAATTTAGGACGAGAGCTCCTGTTTACTTCAGTGTTTCTTGCGTGTTTGTGAAATTGTTGAAGTCATAATATGGAAAAGATTTTAGATTTTTTTTTATAGTGAATATATATTTATAGTTATGCTGTGCTTTAAAATATTTCACTGTTTATATAGATGTGCAGGATGTATGTGTTTTATTAAAGATATTTCACAATATAATTAATAATGTACATTAGTAAATGTATTAATTATAGTTGCATTGCAGCAAACTGAATGATTCTTCATCCATTCATCATTAAAAGTAATAGGAAAGTCACTGGAAATGCATTGATCAAAGGGTGTGGGAACCTGATGTGACCTGGGTTTTTCATTACTGTCACAGAAGTAAAATCTCATTCAGCTTCACGGTCTTGCGTTGCGCTTTTGGCACCCTCCAAGTGTTTTAGTGCTGATGCAGAGCTTATTAAGGAGGAAACAGTACTGCACACTTCTAAACTTGTGCTTGTCAAGGAAAATGGTGCATTAAATCCTCCTGAGGTTGATTATAGGGAGTGTAACTGTATGTGGGTTAGAGAGAGAAATCCCTTCAAAACAGATACAGTTAAAACCTCTTTTACATCACTGTTTGATCTCTTGTGTTTTAACAGGCACCTCGGTGTGAAGATTTATTGCATAAAAGATTTATTATTGCTACACAGTCTCTTTTTTATTAGTCAAATATTGAAAAATATTCAAAAAAATCCTTTCATTTCATTTCCTCTCCTTTCATCTCTTTTTCTCTCATCTTGTCTCCTTTCCTCTCTACTTGTTTTCTCTCTTCTCGTTTCACCTCCTCTCATTTTGTCTCATTTCATCTCATCTTGTCCTGTCTGCTTTTGTCTCATCTCTTCTCCACTCCTGTCCTCTAATTTGCTTTTCTCTTTCACCTCTCTTGTCTCCTCTCATCTCGTCTCATTTCCTTTCATATCATCTGCTGTTCTCTCGTCTCGTCTCACCTTCCCTCCTTTCATTTCATTTTCTCTTCTCTTATCTGGTCTCCTCTCTTCTAGTTACATTTCCTCTTCTCTTCTGTCATCTCTTCTCCTTTATTCTCCTTTCATGTTGTCTCATTTCCTCTGATTTCATCTTCTTGCCTTTCATCTTGTCTCCTCTGTCTTTTTTTCTCATGCCATCTTCTTTCTTCTCCTCTCATCTAATTTCTTATCATCTTCTCTCATTTAAACCTTTCATTTAATCTCCTCTTGTCTCATTTCAACTTCTCTCGTCTTACTTCCTCTCATCTTGTCTCATCTCCTCTTATCTCATTTCCTCTCAACTCATCTCATTTCTTCTCATCTTTTCTTGTTTCAGTTTTTCTCACATCTTGTCCTCTCACATTAAGTGTCATCTTATTTCCTTTCATCTTTTTTACCCCTTGTCTCATGTCCTCTCATCCTGGCTCTACTCTTTGTCTCCTCTCCTCTTGTCTCATTTCTTATCTCATCTCGTCCTGTCTCATTACCTCTCATCTTGTCTCATTTTGTCCTGTCTGCTTTTATCTCATTTCCACTCCAGTCCTCTCATTTCCTCTCCTCTTGTCTTGTCTCCTCTCATCTTGTCCCATTTCCTTTCATACCATCTGATCTCCTCTCTTATAATTACATTTCCTCTCATCTCTTTCTCTTCATCTCCTTTCATATCTTCTTTCCAGTCATCTTGTCTCCTCTTTTTGTTTTTCTCACGCCATCTTCTTTCCTCTCCTCTCCTTCCATATCGTCTTCTCTCATTTAATCATTTTGTCTCATCTCCTCTTGTCTCATTTTTAACTTCTCTCATACACTCTCGTCTCACTTCCTTTCATCTTATTTCATCTCCTCTTATCTCATTTCCTCTCACCTTGTCTCATTTCTTCTCGTCTTGTTTCTTATTTTCTCACATCTTGTTTCCTCTCATCTTGTCTCTTCTCATCTCATCCACTCTCATTTAATCCTTTTGTCTCATGTCCTCTTGTCATCTCAACTTCACTCCTCTACTCTCATCTCACTTCCTCTCGCCTCGTCTTGCTTCTTATTTTCTCACATCTTGTTTCCTCTCACCTTGTCTCATTTCCTCTCATCCTGTTTCCTTTTCTACTGTGTCTTTTCCTCGTCTCAATACCTCTCATCACATCTTTTCTTCTCTCGTCTCAATTTTTAATGTAATCTTCTTTCATCTCATTTCCTCTCATCCTGTCTTCTTTTGTCTTCTCTTCTGTCTCAGTACCTCTCATCTCATCTTCGCTCCACTCCTCTCATCTCATTTCTTATCTCATTTCCTTTCTTCTCATCTCGTCTTCTCTCATTTAATCCTTTTCGTTGCATGTCCTCTTGTCTCATCTCAACTTCTCTCCTCTACTCTCGTCTCACTTCCTCTTATCTTGTCTCATCTCCTCCTGTCTACTTTCCTCTCTCCTCAGCTCGTTTCTTCTCGTCTTGTTTCTTATTCGCTCACATATTGTCTCCTCTCATCTGGTCTCTTCTCACCTCATTTCCTCTTATCTTTTTACCTCTTGTCTCATTTCCTCTCATCCTGTCTCCTCTCGTTTCATCTCATTACTATCTTGTCACATCTCTTATCTAATTTCCACTCTACTCGTCTCATTTCTTCGTCTTGTTTCTTATTTTCTCTTTCATCTCGTCTCTTCTCGTCTTGTCTCATTTCCTCTCATCATGTCTCCTGTCTCCATGTCTCGTTTCATCTCATTAGCTTTCATTTCATCTTCTCTCCACTCCTCTTATCTCATTTCTTCTAATCTCATCTCATTTCCTCTCCTCTTGTCTCATCTTTTCTCATCTCCTCTGCTCTCCTGTGTGCAGTAAGAATTGGAATGCTCTCCCATTGGGATGCTCCTTTCTGTTCTCAATAATTCATAACTGCATGCAGAGTATTTTTTTTCCTCACCAGAAACAGACACTGAGCTGCTCTTGCATAAATGATTCAGCGTGCGTGCACCTAGCCTCACACAGTCTCTCATTAACTTTTAAAACTACCCAGAGTCCCATGTTGTTGCTTTTTGGTTCTTGAAAAACCTCCATTTTAGGTTTTGTTCTTGAAGCTTAGTACCTTCAGCACCAGCACGCTTTTCAAGGCCCATTTCAATACTTCAGTGGAGTCATAAACCTTCAGTGCATATTTCATCTATAGTTTCTCTAAGTGACCAAGAAAGTCTGCCTTAAATACTCAGGGTAAAAATGTACCTGCACTATTTGTTGTGTTTGTGTGGGTATGTTTCTTGTGATGGACAGCTACCAGGTGTAAACAGGGTCATCTACAACAACTAATATGAATTTTCGAATGGATAGCTGTAACGCTAAAGTATGACAATCAGAAACAGAGGAAGAAAAGGAGCGAGAGAAAGATAAAGATGTAGGAGCGAGACGTTCCTAAGACATGTCATCATTACTACAGGAGAATTCCGCTAGGAGGCATTTTGACTCGGGCCAAGACACAGACAGAGTTCAAAGTAGAACTTGGTCAATCCTATTTGAATCCATGGGACTCATTTCGAACAGAGTGTGGATTTAAAGTGGATTAGAGCCTGTTTGGGGGCAGGCTGAGGGGTTTCTGAGTAAACCTGATATCGGTGGTCTCTCTCCACCTCTCCCCTCAGTCTCCGCACGCTGATTGTTTTTCAAAGACTTCCACGCTGTGCTATTTGCATTTCAGATATATTTCTTAAATTCCCAAATGTGTCCCGGAACCAATCCTGCTCGAGCTGCTTTGGTTCAAAGTGTTGGAGGGACTTTTCTCTCCCTGTAAATCCTGAAAGATGAATATAAAGGCTGCAGATGCACCGTGCTGCTTCACTTTGATCTTGTTTTATACTTTTTTATCCTGCGCAGAGTCTTCATTTGTGTAAAACTCCTCACACTGGGTTGGAGAATATCAGCGCTTAGCTGTGCTGCGTCAGTGAAGCTGCTCCATCACACATACACAAACACACGCATGCAGTGAGAGAGTTTGGAGATAGTTTGAAATCTGCAAACTACTGTGTATGTGTGTGTGTTGAGCTTGGGGCATCTCCTGTGTTCTGTTGTATGAAATATGAGAGTTGCATATTGTGCGGTTACACGCTTCATGGCTGTGTCGTTAAATAAGAATCTCATCGGTCATGTTGAGTGGGCAGAGCTGTGGATGTGTCACATATCAATACAGTGTGGATGTGTTTTCTGCTGCCTTGTTATATACACAATACTAAACCATGTGGATTTTTCTTCATGCTTTTCATGTACAAAGTATTGTAAATATTTTAGTGTTAATGTACTAGTACTGATTAAGATTTAGAAATTATTAGATTAGAAAATATTTTATTTTATTATTTTATTTTATTTTTCCAAATTCTAATATTAATAATTAATTTTTTGTTTAATTAACAATAACATCACTGATACAAAGACCTATTTATACTGTAAGAAATCTTAAAATATGTGTGCAATATTAATATTTATATTTAATTTTTAAATATTTATATTAGGTTTAATTTAATTTAATTTCAGTTTTAGTCATTTTAGTAAATTGCATTGCCAAGCTAAATTTCTAATTTTGTGTTTTTCACATTTTTATTTTATTTTATTATTTTGTTTCAAATTCTGATTTTAATAGTTTTGTTTTGAGTTTAACAATAGCATCACTGATAGAAAGATACTGTAAGAATTTTTAACATATGTGTGCAATATTAATTTATATTTATATTTCATTTTTTAATATTTAATTTAATTTTTAGTTCTGATTTAATTTTTTTCAAATTATTATTTTTTTAATTTATAAGGAGACATTTTATATTTAGTTTAATTAACAATAATATCACTTATAATATCACTTTTTTATACTGTAAGAATTCCTAAAGTATGTGTGCAATATTAATTTATATATTATATTTTATTTTTTAATATTTATGTTACATTTAATTTAATTTAATTTTATTTCAGTTTTAGTAATTTTAGTAAATTGCGTTGCCAGGTGACATTTCTATTTGTATGTTTTTCAAATTTCATTTCATTTCATTTCATTACCAAATTCTGATTTTAATATATTTTTTTTTAGTTTAATTAACAATAACATCACTGATACACAGACCCATTTAAACTGTAAGAAATCTTAAAATATGTGTGCAATATTAATTAGTAATCTGCAAATTGTAACATATTATTTATTTATACACAGTTATCTTGCATCCTTCGGGGGTCGTGGACCCCAGTTTAAAAAACCCTTGAAGAAATTAATTAATTCATTCACTGAATTCACAAGTACTTGAATAATATAGCTGTTCTTTTCCACTAGCTAGATCATTAGCTTGTACCAGCCTGGCAATTCATAGCTGTCCACTTTTTGCCCTTTTCAACCAGCTAAAAATGGTCATTTGTGCATTCATGTTCATGCATTCATTTTTCAGTATTTTCCTAAACAGGTTGCCATGTTTGTTTTAAGGATAATGACTGACATTGTGGAGTCCTAATGAGTATTTCTTGAAGCGTGACTTCATTAGAAAGTCTTCCATTCTGTTATCCAGGAGCTTCTCTCTTTCTCTGGCTCTGCTCTCCTGTCTGGTGTCGATGTCCTGGCAGCAGTTTTCTCATTTTTAATTGGTTGTCATTTCTGGTGCCAGTGTGTGATTGAGATCAGGTGTGTGTGGGTGGGATTAAATGGCTGATGTAAACCATCATATTTATTGCTGGCCAGGTTTGACCACCTGTTCGGTCCACTGGCACAGAAAGCGAGTCACCCTTTCTAGTTCAGATCTTCATCAGATGCCCGTTACCTGACAGAATCTGCCACATGACAGAGAAGGGATGCCAACTCATGGTCATTATTTTCACCAGCGCTGTCTCTGCCAGCCACACTGGCCGCGAACACCTATCAGAAGAATAAAAATATCCCTGTGAAAAAAAAAAATTCCCCACCCGCTCTCTCATGATGTCTGTCTTTCTCATTCTAGTGAGTCTGTTCAGTCGGTGGCTGATATCCGCCAGTGTGTCGGACATGATTTGTGGCCATTTGAGTAAACCGATACACACTAACTGATCTTATCAACCCACAACCGAGACATTGCGTTTTAGTGTAGGGGTTATACAGATTACACACACAAACACAGATAAAGACCCAGGAGTTTCATAAAAGCGTCTTCTTTTAAGAGAAAACTCAACAGATTCTTCTTCTACTACTTTTAGACATGTTCCCTCCTGAATCTCAATTCAGGGTTCAACATTATATGTTGGACAGCTGTGAGAGAGTTTAGAGTCATCTTTGTCCGGTCTGGGTTTTCACTATATTTGAAGCACTGCATTTCCCTATCTATTTCATTGATCTTGTACATGGGCAATTCTGTGTAAAATCAACCAAATTTCAAAAACTTCCCTGACTCAAATTGTTTTCTGTAGAAAGACAAACATATACAGCTGAGGTCAAAAGTTTACATACACCTTGCAGAATCTGCAAAATGTTAATAATTTTACCAAAACAGGAGAGATCATATAAAATGCATGTTGTTTTTTTTATTTAGCACTGACCTGAATAAGATATTTCACATAAATGACGTTTACATATAGTTCACAAAAGAGAAAATAACAGCTGAATTTATAAAAATTACCCTGTTCAGTACATACACTTGATTCTTTATACTGTGTTGTTACCTGAATTATCCACATCTGTGTTTCTTTTTTTTTTTTAGCGATAGTTGTTCATGAGTCCTGAATAGTTAAACTTCCCGTTGTTCTTCTGAAAAATTCTTCAGGTCTAACAAATTCTTTGGTTTTTCAGCATTTTTGTGTATTTGAACCCTTTTTAACAATGACGGCATTATTTTGAGATCCATCTTTTCACACTGAGGACAACTGAGGGACTCATATGCAACTATTACAAAAAGTTCAAATGCTCACTGATGCTGTAAAAGGAAAAACAATTCATTAAGAGCTGGGGGTGTAAACTTTTGAACAGAATGAAGATGTGTACATTTTTCCTATTTTGCCTAAATATCATTTTTTTTTCATTTAGTACTGCCCTTCAGAATCTACAGAAGAAACATACATGTTTTCAAGATGACAAAATAAGTTAGATTTACCCTGATCTTAAAATTCAAAAGTTTTCACCCCCCAGCTCTAAATGCATTGTGTTTCCTTCTGGAGCATCAGTGATCGTTTGAACCTTCTGTAATAGTTGCATATCAGTCCCTCAGTTGTCCTCAGTGTAAAAAGATGGATCTCAAAATCATACAGTCATTGTTGGAAAAGGTTCAAATACACAAAAATGCTGAAAACCAACTGACTTTCGCAATCTTTGCTGCATTGTATGCGAACCGAGAGGGTTCAAAATGGGAAAAGCGCTATTGTGGCTTTTGCCTAGTATTTGGATGCCTGTAACTCTGTAAGCTTTAGAGATTCTGGTTCTTAAACTTTCCCTTTGGTGTCTTCGTTTTAAATGCCCTTACCTTTAATTAACTTTGACAGCCCTAATAATACATTTTGTAAAATATTTTTCCACTTGCTAGCACCGCCTTGTGGCCTTTTTAGTTTGATAACCTCTATGAACTTTGTGACTTTGTAGATGGTGAAAATATTGTCAGGTCAGGTAAAAATCTGAACTACTACATATTTAATCAGACAGGTAACTTCAAAACAAATTTTTATTTACCAGCATAACCTGACATGTCAGTATTGATTACTGCACATTAGGCCCCAGAGCTTCTCAACATGCGCATTGTTCATTGATTTTAAAGACTGCTGATAGATTAAAAAAATATACTTGTGAGTGCTGATGCATTAATGTCTTTTGACATTCTTATGCAGCCTTGTGTTCAGATATGCAGATTGTTCCTTTAGGGGAGAGAGAGGGAGAAAGAGAGAGTAGAGGGAGAACAGTAGAACTACAAACACATTAATTTTATAGTGCACAAAGCAGCACAGCTACCAGCCTGCAGCATTTGTTACAGGACTGGAAAACCTGTCTGAATAGAAGCAGGAAGGGAAGATGAAAGCGGCTTTAGGTGATGGGTGAATATTCTTTGATGCCTTTTGGTCTGTCGGTCATAATGAGGTCTACAATGCAAAAGTTGTACGGATATTTGTGTGCGTGTGTGTGTGTGTGTGTTTATTTTTTTGTGTTGATTTGTAGCTAGCGTTTGAACTTAAAACATTACATGAGGTTTCTGACATGGTATGATCGTTTCAGTCTTGGCCAACCAAATAACCATTAGGCCATGGATGAAAATACTGAATGAGAGAGAGAGACAGAGAAAGCGAGCGAGTGCAAGAGAGAGGTTTGATATGGACATATACTGTATTTGGGGACAAAATGAAACAGAAATGTCTTTGTGTGATGATGTCACCATCTGCAAAAATTCCAGTGGGACTAATTAAATGAATGGAATGGAGACACTGCCTCTCTCTTTCTCTCTCTCTCTAAATGTTTAAGATGCAGCTGCTGTACAGTGAAACACTAACTGGGTTAAAAAAGCCTCACTGCATGTATAAGCTTAAAACGGTTTCACTGTGGAAACACTCCTGCTCCCTCTCACTTCAAATATGGCTATTATGCCTTTAAATGGGTGCCATCTTACCTCTGAAATTCAACTCGCACAAAACAGTTCACAACACAAACGTATAAAATACTGTAGCTCTATCTATTAATCTCAAAATTCAACTTTTAACATTCAAATAATGCCCTTTACATTCCTTTATCGCTGAAATACCGCCGTTGTACCTATGAAATACTTCTGAAATGCAGTAGGGGGTAATGGGGTAAGTTGAGCCAGTGGGTAAGTTCACCCACCACCTGTATCTTGGTGACTTTTACTGTCATGTGATGTATTTTGTAAACACCCATCATTTCTGACAGACTGTGGAAAAGGAGAAACACAAAAGAGACTTTAAAAACTGTTTTTGGTTTGTCAAAGTAAAATTTTAGCATAACAGATGTAATGGCTGCTACATCAAGTACATTTATCCAGGTCTACAAATATTTACGACGCATATAGGTGATTTAGCAACGTATAAAACCATGCAAATCAAATATTAACCTGAACTGGTAAGCTAGCTAGTTTTTTTTTTTTTTTTTACCAAAATGGCAGATATGGGGTAAATTGAGCCAGCATTTTTATTTACCCCACCATAAGAAACTGAAGTTAAGTTAAATCTCTGACGTATAAACTGGTATTTTAATGTGATATTACGCAACTGGTTTATTTATCATATACATACGATTTGTAGTTTATTTGATAGGGGCAGTTTACAAGTGCACCAAATTCTTCTATGATAAGAACCAGAAGATACTTTTCATCACATTATAAACATATATATCTTTCCACCTATTGTCTCTAATGGCCTGTTCGTCCTGAAATTACTTTAGGTACTTTCATTGTACTTCTGCCTTATTTTCCCTTATCTTATTCTGAATTCTGTGTAAAATACTACAGTTTGTTTTCTAAATACTGTCTTAAACCTCTGAAATTCTGCTGCTCTATTTATGAAATGTTGTCCTATACCTTTAAAATATGGCTACTATATCTCTGAAACACTGTCTTGTACTTCTGCCCAAATATATATAATATCTGTAAGGGATTGTTAACCCAAAAATGAAAATTTGAATGAAAGTCATTAATTACTCACCCTCACGTCATTCCAAACCCGTAAGATCTTTGTTCATCGTAAATTTAAGGTTGAAACACAAATGTCACATCGACTAATTTATCAGTGTCCTTACTACCTTTTTGGGCCTTGAACGTGTCAATTGTGCTGCTGTCTATGCAGGGTCAGAAAGCTCTTGGATTTCACTAAAAATATCTTAATTTGTGTTCTGAAGATGAGCGAAGGTCTTACGGGTTTGGAAGGATATGAGGGTGAGTAATTAATGACAGAATTTTCACTTTTGAGTGAACTGTCGCTTTAAACCCTTTATACACAAATACTGTTTCTGTTTCTGAAATATTGCTTCTATGCCACAGAATTTCTCTATTTTCTCTATCACACTACAAACTTTAACACTCAAATTCTGCCATTGTAAGAAATACTGCCCCTTCTATCATCAGTACAACCTTCCAACTTTAAAATTCAAAACACTGCTGATTTAGTGTATTTGTGGTGACAAATGAATGCTTTTTTCATTCTTTTGGATGCAGGAAAAAGTGAGTAAAAAGTTTTTGCTGAATCAATTGATCAGAACGATGGTTTTCCAAAACACACTTCCAACCATTCTCTCTCTCTGCTTTATTTTTCACTTTTACAGACTCATTTCTAGTGTACTTTTGGCCTGAAAAATAACAGTACATTTGTTGCAGCTGCAGGCCTTTGTTAGCAGAGAACTGGAAAGTAAATAATTGAAAAAAGGGAGGGAAAAACATTAAAGAAAAAAAAAAAGGCACATATCACTACAGTGATTATATATATAATAATTTACATCTGTTTGAAACTCTTTTTCTGAGATTGGAAACGAATTGCAAAAGCTAAATAGCTAGCAATTAAAGTCTTGCTGTAGATTTGCTAGTGATTAAGCTTGACTGGTATTAATGCAGAGACATGCTGATGACGCTAGCCAGTGGGTGTTTGGCAGTGTTTACTGAGAGCTCCTAAAGAACTAATGAACACACAGCGGAAGTTTAGCCATCAAAGAAGAGCAGCCAGAGCAAACACAGATATACACACACTCAACTCAACACACATTTACATCACAATGCCCTTCTTCTGTGTGATCAATTTCAAAAGGACAAAGTTAGGGAGTATAATGAAGCTCAAATGGGTATTATTTTACAATTTTGGCTGATTACAGTCTAAATTGACTATAAATTGCATCTGTTTAGACAGTAGTACTGATTACAGAATGAAATGTTGAAGGGATAGTTCCCCCAAAAATGAAAATTCTGTCATTAATTTTTCTCCCTCATGTCGTTCCAAACCCATAAGACCTTCGTTCGTCTTCAGAACACAAATTAAGATATGTTTGATGAAATCCAAGAGCTTTCTGTTCCTGCATATACAGCAACGCAACTGACACAAACAAAAATAAGTACTTTTTTTCTTCTTCTCTTTTGTGTCTCTCTCCTGTGTCAGCAGCACCACACACGTGTCGTGGTACCCTCATGAATGGCGGCGAAAACTGATGCAGAACAGAAGAAATTGTTGAATAAAGTTGTTATTTTTGTTTTCTTTGGACACAAAAAGTATTCTCATAGCTTCATAACTTTATGGTTGAACCATTGATGTCACATGGACTATTTTAACAATGTCCTTACTACCTTTCTGGGCCTTGAGTGTTGTAGTTGCATTGCTGTCTATGCAGGGTCAGAAAGCTCTCGAATTTCATCAAAAATGTCTTAATTTGTGTTGCAAAGATGAACGAAGATCTTACGGGTTTGGAACGACATGAGGGTGAATTCGCCTTTTTGGGTGAACTATCCCTTTAACATTTCATTCTGTAATCAGTACTACTGTATAAACAGATGCAATTTATAGTCAATTTAGACTGTAAAAAGCTAAGTTTTGAAAATAATTCCCATTGTAGCTTCACAACATTACGGTTGAACCACTGATGTCATATGGACTATTTTAATGATGTCCTTACTAACTTTCTGGGCCTTGAATGTTTCAGTTGCATTGCGGTCTATGCAGGGTCAGAAAGTTCTCGGATTTCATCAAAAATATCTTTATTTGTGTTCCGAAGACGAACGAAGGTCTTACGTGTTTGGAACGACATGAGAGTGAGTAATTAATTACAGAATTTTAATTTTGGGGTGAACTATCTCTTTAATATTGATTTGTTTTATATTTTTCTATGTTAAAATACTTCTGTCCCAGCTTAATCTGCAGTGTCTGCAAGTAAACCCAAAAAAGGCTCAAGCATTGATTTGTTTGTCTAAACAGTGAGGATATGGGAGTGTTTGGGAAAGGTTTGGTGCCACTAGTGGTGCAGAAATAACACACTGCAGACTTCTGTGTATGATGTGAGAATATAAATGGCAGCGACGGTATCTTTTTGTGTGTTCATGGCCGTCCACCTGCACACTGTAAAACTCCCTCCAGGCAGGGGTTTTCCTGCCCACCCCTCGGTTTTAAACAGGAGAGATTTCTAGTGAGCTCTGCTGGTTGAAAGATAATTAGTGTGCTAAATCTGCATAATTTGACACATTCCCACAGCGACTCATAGGCTTCCCTGAGCCAGGCAAACTATTTCCAAAACACCCCTTTATGATGTTTATCTCTCTTTCTTCCATGCTTTTTCCTGTCTAACATTTCTCTTTTACCCAACAAAATCTATCTTTTTCAATCTGCTGAATATCTGTTAGTGTCTGGAGCTTCATAAGAGTGTGTGTGTATGTTGTGCACCGTGAATGTAAAGAAGCAAATTCATTATTAAACTGATACTAATCAGAAGAGCAACTCACAGGCCTCCATTACAAAACTGCAGGGGAGAATAACAGGGGAGAGTTCACTAAGAATGAACTGTGCCAGCTAATAATGTCATTTATTTCTGCATGCTGTTAGTGTTGTGTTAGCACCCAATTCACTAAAGGAATTATGCAAATTAGGTAACGGTGCAAACACGCCCTAAAATTAGTGCTGAATGCAATTTGCACAGTGCAATTCCCCATTTTGCAGGGCGATTGTGTATGCTAGATTGTGGAGGATGCAGAAACTACTGTACAGCATTGCAGTCCAGGCACTTGAATCAGCTCTTTAAAATGCAGATTCTCATCAATGCCTTGTTTTTGGATATGTGCCCGGTTATAACGCTCTTCTCATCATTTTATCATCATTGGATGAGTTACTGCCTCCATGATCAATGGAAAACGTACACAAACTTCTCTTTGTGAGAGAACTCTGTTAACCGTCCGTTTTGCACGGAAGTCTAAATGATAAAAGTGTGCTCTTATTGGTTGGCTGATACTATTAAATGCTCTCACATGATGTCTTCTGAAGTTACTCTCAGAAGTGTCATATGGAATTATAGAGTAATGCTTATGATAATAGCATAAGCACACAACTGCACACATGCATAGAGTTTGTTTGTGCTGTTTACCTTTCAGATGCCAGTACATTGTAAATAAACGGCCTGCTTTTATTTTCTCTCCAAATGAAAAGCTCAAAGAGATAGTTCACCCAAAAATAAAAATTCTGTCATTAATTACTCACCCACATGTTGTTCAAAACCCGTAAGACCTTTGTTCATCTTCGGAACACAAGCTTTCATTTTACAGAGCTTTCTGACCCATAGACAACAATGCAACTACCACGTTCAGGTTTCATAAAGGACAGCGTTAAAATAGTCCATGTAACATCAATTGTTTCATCCATAATGTCATGAAGCTACGAGAATTTTTATTTAAAGAGTGAACTATACCTTTAAATATGTCTGAGATAAAAGAAATGGGAAATGAGAAGAGTCTAAACCAATAGTCTATGTATTTTTAGGATTTAATTTTATTAGACCCGACACAAACATTCCTTAGAAGTGTCAGTTATTTTCGCCCAGAGTCAAATTGTGAGGAGGTTGGAAGGGAATTGACTTTTGCTAATTAAAGCTTAAACCGCCAGTTGACACCATATGCTAAGCAGAAGTCTTATTTTACAACAGATGTTTGTTTATTTTGAGAAAACAGTACTTTTATTCTGCAGTAATACATTAAATTGGTCAAAAGTGAGGGTGAAGATATTGTTACAAAGATATGGACAAATATTTCAAATAAATGCTATTCTTTTGAACTTTGTACTCTTCAGTATCCTGAAAAAAATTACATGATTTCCAGAAAAATATTAAACAGCACTGTAACTGTTTTCAACATTGATAATAATGAGAAATGTTTCCTGAAAAAATGCTGGGTTAAAAACAACCCAGCACTGGGTGAAATATGGCCAAATCTGGCAATTGGGTTGTTTTGAGCCAGCGGTAGGGTTAAATGTTTAACCCAACCTTCTGGGTAGTTTTATTTAAATCAACAATTGTTTAAAACTTACTATATGGCTGGCTTAAAATGAACCCAAAATGGGTTGCATATGAAAATCAGACACATAATTACTAGAGACATCTGCAATAATCAAAAGCAAAAAAAAAAAAAAAAAAAAAAAGTTTATTAATAAGACATTAATATTATTAATAAATGTTCATTTGCAACCTATTTTGGGTTCATTTTAAGCAAGAAATATAGTCATTTTTAAGCTATAGCTGAGTTAAATAAAACTACCCAGAAGCTGGGGTAAACATTAGGGCTGTCAAACCGCGTTTAATCGCATCCGAAATAAAATTTTGCATTTACATAATATATGTGTGTGTGCTGTGTATATTTATAATGAATATATAAATACACACACATGCATGTGTATATTTAAGAAATATTTTATATTTTTATATTAAATATTTATATTTATAAATAATACAAATTAAATATAAATATATATACATATAAATATTTAAAATATATGTGTTATGTGTGTGTATTTTCATATATATAATAAATATACACAGCATGCACTCATATTTTATGTATGTACAAACTAGCCCTAGTAAACATTAAACCCAACCGCTGGTTTAAAAAAAAAACCTCAATCACAGCATTTTTTGTGTGCAAAAATCAGTACCAACCTCACCCACTAGAGGTTCAGTATCTGCCGGAAAACCCCAACACACCCTTGAAAGCTCACTCTCTCTGTAAGTAATTGTATAATTCAGTGTTTTGGAGCACTCAGCATTGTATCAGAAAACATTCAGGAATAACATGATGACATTTAGATAGCGCTGGAGGAGAGAAGGAGATCCCCTCTAGAAATGTGCAATCTAATAGCCTTTCTGATCAGTGTAATGCTCATGTGCTGATATGCTTTGTGTGTGTGTGTTTCAGAATGCAGGAGCGGGCGGTACAGAGGGTGTGCGTGTGGCTCTTGCTGGTGTTTTTGACCCTTCTATCTCTCTGGGGTCATCTGTCGGATGCCTCCTCTCACCGCAGTCACATTGGTAAGTCAAGGTCAAGGTTCATTCGGTCAAGTTTGTTGTTATTGTTTCATCTTCATTTGAACCTACAGTGTTGATTATTTTAATGAGCCGTCTCATTAAAAAAACAGCTTCTGTGGGTTGCGTGAAGTTAGATTTGGGGCGATATTACCATAAACATCTTCATTTTGTTTTTAAAGATCTGAAGTTTGGTTCTTGTGTCTATCTGTGTAAATTTGAACGAAATAAGCACAAACCAAAGACAGAAAGCAGCATGTTTTTGTAGACAGCTCAGTGGTAGGTGGATGCTTAGATCGGCTTAAAATAGTCTGGAGAACGTTCTCTATTTATGAGGAGAAGAGCTGGTGGACCGCAGGACACTGACGTCTCTGGGGTCACGTAGAGGCTGCTGTAGAGTGTTCCAGAAGAAAGTGATAAGAGTTTATTTGTCATAAGCACTTGTTCTTTTATATAGTAATTGAAGATGATATTGATTCTGATTTATGCAACTGGCTGACACTTTCTAAAGTGAGCTGCATTGCATTCAAGGGGTACATTTAGCAGTTTATGGATTCCTGAGTATTGACCTCATGGTCTTGGTAAAACTATACTTCAGACATTACGAACATTTGGGATTGGTGAGACTTTTTATTGTTTTTTAAAGAAGTCTGCTCAGCATGGCTGCATGTATTTGATAACAACAGAGAGAAAATAAGCAATACTGTGAAATATTATTAAAAATCATTTTTTGTTTTTAAATATTTTAAAGTGTAATATACTCATGCAATGTCAAAGCTGAATATACAGAGAATATGCAGTGATAAACAAGAAAATATTGATTCAGTGATGGAAACTAATTTTAATTCTACTATAAAGCAACTCTCAAAAGACAACAGTAAACAGTTATTATTCGATTGATATCAGTTCATTGTTGATTCAGTTAAGTTCAATAAGTCCATGAATTATAGAATGAGTTTAATTTATCTGTAAAGCAGCTCTGGAGAAAACAGTGATGTCGTCATGCAGTCAATTCAGTAATTTTGCCAAATATCAAGAACAGAAGTATTTCTTTCTTTCTTTCTTTCTTTCTTTCTTTCTTTCTTTCTCAGAAAAATCTCAGAATTTTTAAATGGTAGTATAATATCTTGTTTTGTCATTTGCTTTAAAGAAGACCTATTATGGTCTTATGTAATATAAGTCTCAGGTGTCCCCAAAATGTGTCTGTGAAGTTTCAGCTCAAAATATCCCACAGATCATTTATTATATGATTTTGAAAATGCCTATTTTGAGTGGAAGCAGAAACGTGCTGTTTTCGTGCATGTCTCTTTAAATGCAAATGAGCTGCTGCTCCACGCCCCCTTTTCCAGAATAGGACTGTGCCTTTACGACTCCTGCATCAGATACTCTTTAAAAAACCATCTGTTTGGTTTTGATTATCATGTATCTCACGTTGAAATTATGCATTTTAATTATATTATATTTAATTTATTTATATTTATCATATTAGTTTAAACTTCTTATATACGTTTTTTAAACACACACATCTGAAGCACACGCATAGAAAGTGGCTGTCACATGGCATGTGAGTACTAAAGTTCTCTTTCAAGTCTTACTGCGCTTAAACTGTGAAGTACACACAAGTTTATGCTAAAAACACACAAAAACAGTCGGTTATGTTTGTGAAGGTAAACAGCTGGAAAAGAAATTGCAGTGTATATTAGATCTGTGTGGTAGCAGCGTAATATACAGTAAATAAATCAATAAATCCACTGCTCTCTTGTCTACAATAACAGAACAGTTAGCATGCTTTGCTCAAACTTTTGCCATAACTGGTACACCGTTGTCGCTTGCAGAAACACAATCGCAGCGCCGTGGGTGGAAACTTGCAGATTAAGGTGCGGTATTATTATAATAAGTTCCCCTTTCTACGTCGCTCGGATTTCGCCGACCGTTTTTTCACAAGCTTGCAGAGAAAGGCTTACAAAAAAATACTGGGTTGTTCTTTTGCACATTTTCTGGGTTGGTAGATGCCCCAGGGACCTGATTATAACATTTAAACATTAAAAAGTTCAGATTTTCATGATATGTCACCTTTAATCTATAATTTAACTTAACTACCATAAATCAGCAGTACATCAAATGTAAGTTTTGTTATTTTTTTATTGATATGTTCATCATGTTGCAATATCTACCTGATTTTCTAGACAAGCCAGTGATGCAACGCAGTGCAATTTACTGTTTATTTTTTTAAAGTGTATTTGTCCATTAATGCTAGTTTTTTAGAAGTGACAAAAATAAACAGACCATTTTCCATCTCATTTTCATGATGCTGTCAGAAAAAAAAATGTTATGAGGAGGGTGGTAAACTTCATCTTTTTCTGATTTGTGCAGTAATTTCAAGCTGCTTGTCCGATACTATTAATACGACTTGTTTTAAAATGAACCACTCTGGTAAAGTGTTGAGCTTCTGCACTGCTTGTTTCTTTTCTTTAGTGATGAGCAGATTTCATTTCTTGACAACATGAGTCACTCATTGTGTAAACTTCTCTCATCTGTCGCAGCAGAATGGTGGCTCATACTATTTTTTTGAAGAGGGTAGTGGGAACCATAAATTGAAATATCAAAATGTCACATAGAGAATGATTTGTGAATTTATTGCTTTTATTGTCATGTGAAAATACTTCTAATTAATTATACAGCATACAGCTAGGCTCCAATAATCACACAGTGTCTGTTTACAGCCATATTTGTCATTAGAATACAAAATCTGTGTGATTTTGTTGTCCACAGTCTTCCCTACACAGTAGTTCTTCATTTTGATTGGATGAGTAGTCTGGAAGTTAACCATGTGAGCCAATCAGAGGTGGGAAATAGTTCAGACAATCAGTTAATTACACACTACTGCTAACAGGTCAGAGCAAGGTGACTGAACACACACACGGTAAACCACTGGGAGGGAAAAACTAATAACTCTAAACTCTTCTTCTCTACGAGCAGCAAAAGCTTCAGGGACAGTGAGCTAAATGAGAGTGAAGTATTTGTTTCACACACACACACACACACACATACACAGGGAATATAGCCAGAAAGTTTGCAGCTACTGTAGGTCATTCTTTATGAGGCTCATCCTCTCAATAAAACTAATATCCCTGGAGAGAGAAAGAAAGAGAGAGAGTAAAGGAGGGAGAAGGGATGCAGAGATCCATTGAAGGGCATAAAGAAGAGAAAGAGACAGAAGTGTGGAAAGAGAGACAGAGACAGATGAGTGTGTCATGAGATGAAACACAGGAAGAGACACGGCTCTTGTGGATGACTGCAGTCCTGAGCTCTCCTGCCCTCTGTGTGTGTATGCCTGTGTGCGTGTACAGGTGTGTGTGTGTGTGTCCTGTGCCCTTCTGCCCTGTAAAACATGAGTCTCGCTCTGTCTGTCTGACATGTCCTAAACCTGCCCAACCCAAACAAGACACTGAGACCAGTGACATCAAAACTATGAAGAGAAATAGTTCAATTCAGTGGGGATGGTGTGTCGCAAGGACATAGAGGAAAGAGTTTATAAATGTGCTAGAAGCTTTATCGCTGAACAAAACTGTGGAGGAATGTCTGAAGTCTTTGCATTAGTGAAGTGATTTATTGGGAAGATTCATTCTGAATTGATTAAATTCTGAAAAATTGTTTTAGCAATTTAGTTCATTAAAGATTTATGCAAATGAACTGCCTGAAAAACAAAATACGTAGTTAAACACAACTATAACAATGCATTGAGATCCAGGGGTGTAAACTTTTGAACAGAATGAAAATGTGTACATTTTTCTTATTTTGCCTAAATATACATATATATTTTTTTTTCATTTAGTACTGCCCTTCAGAAGCTACAGAAGGTGCAAAATAAGAAGAAGACAAAATAAGTTAAATTTACCCTGATCTTCAAATTCGAAAAGTTTTCAACCCCCGGCTCTTAATGCATTGTGTTTCCTTCTGAAGCAACAGTGAGCATTTTAACCTTCTGTAATGGTTGCTTATGAGTCTCACAGTTGTCCTTATAATGTGAAAAGATGAATCTCATAATCATACAGTCATTGTTGAAAAGGGTTCAAATACACAAAAAAGCTGAAATTCTAAGAATTTGTGGGACCTGAAGGATTTTTTATAACAGTGGGCAGTTTAACTGTTCAGGACAAACAAGGGACTCATGAACAACTATCACTAAACAAAAAAACACAGCTGTGAATCATTCAGGCAGCAACAAATTATTAAGAATCAAGTGTATGTAAACTTTTGAATGGGGTCATTTTTATAAATTTAACTACTATTTTCTCTTTTGGTCTTTTATGTGAAATATCTTATATAAAAACAACATGCATTTTGTATGATCCTTCTGATTTTGTTAAAATTATTAACATTTTGCAGATTCTGCAAGGTGTATGTAAACTTTTGATCTCAACTGAAAGTTTTCCATTCTGTATCTTAGTCTAATAAAGTGTGTACAGTAGCATTGTAAAGTCTGGAAAACAGTGATTTGGATGGTTTATGTAAAAATTTCAAGTTGCATATTTTTTTTTTTAAAAGCAAAATACTCATTTTATCTGTTAATGTAATATGTAGCATTGGTTTGAAAAAACTTGTTTTAGAGAATGTATTCATTGGAAGTTTGGAGATGAACCAGTTTGAGTCACTCTGTAGCATTTTTTTTTTTTTATAATAGCAAAATGCAGATCATAACTATGTTAGTAAAGTTTTAAACTCACTGATTGTGGTAACTGCATAGCATACTGAGTCTTTTTTGTAACTACATACTTTGTTAAACGCTGATGTTCTGCTACAAACTGTTTTGGTACACATAAACGGAAGTTACAACCGAGATACAACTATTTGAAAATGTGGAATCTGAGGGGAAAAAACAAATCTAAATATTGAGAAAATTGCCTTTAAATGTGTCCAAATGCATGTTACTAATCAAAAATTATGCTTTGATATATCTATGGTAGGAAATTTACAAAATATCTTTATGGAACATGATCTTTACTTAATATCCTAATGATTTTTGGCATAAATCAAATTATAAATTGTATGACCCATACAATGTATTTTGGGCTATTGCTACAAATATACCCATGCTACTTAAAACTGGTTTTGTGGTCCAGGGTCACATATAATCTAGCATGTAAAGATTTTTGACTGCTTACACAGCTTCAGTGTAGCTACTATTTGTTTGTGGCTTGTAGCATAGCTAACTTGTTTTCTACAAGCAGCTTGACTGCAGTCTAGCGCTCAATTTTAAGTAGTTTTGAGTTTTAAAGTTGCTTCCTCAACACTGACTGTGTGTTTGCGTGTGTGTGAGGGTCACATTGTCACACAGCTCGCTGACCGATGGTGCTGTCATGTGACAGAACGGAAGCGTTTGGTTTTTATGATTTCTGTCACCCCTGACCTTGTTTTATCCCCAATCTGCCGCCTGCCTGATATTTTCTGTCTCTTTCTGTCTGTGTTTGAACATCAACAATAAAACTAGATATAACGGAGTCACATCCTGTTATGTTGAAACACTGATCTTTGACATGCCAATGTGCGTTTTTTATGGATTTTACGTTTATAAATAGAATTGAATGGTGACAAAGTAAATTAGCACTTAGCGTTTGTCAGTATGAAACATATTTTACATCGTTTGCATTTCAGTCTTTCAATCTTAGATCATTTTCACAAATGAGAAATAAAGAGAAAGCACTTCTCACACACACATACTCCAAATAATCCAAAGCTGTTGTATTTCTATTGATGTATCAGAGCTCCCTGGTTATTTAACCAGTATATGAGTTTTTTTTGTAAGAGGTCATAATTTGCAAGACAGGCCATTTCAGAGTGTCTGACAAAAGAACCGATTCACAACCTCATTTGCTGGAGTTCTAGCATGAACTCCATGCATAATTCTCTGATACGTGTTAGTTCTTCCTGTGACTGTTCACAGCCTGTCCAAGACACCCATATGGCCTGTGAGAGACACAGAAGGAGAATTAAAAATGTGAAACTTTCAAGCACGCTGCTCCGTTTCATCTGTGGCATAAAACATGTAGGTCACACCACCATCAAACCCTCCCAGAGCTCCCCAGCCTCATTCAGTTTTATTCAACCATCTTTTTTCACCACTTTTGGGCTTTAGAGTCGCTATTTTTGAAATCATGTCACTTCGGTAGCAAAGCTATTGTATTCATTACATAGCAGGGAAGCGATGACAAATGTTACAATTTCTCAAGAATATTTAATCTAATCATATGTCCAGTATTTTACGCAACTCAAAAGTTTGGGGTCAGTAAGATATTTTCAATGTTGATCTTAAGTTTATCAAGGCTGCTTTTATTTGAAATATTATTACAATTTAAAGGGATAGTTCACCCAAAAATGAAAATTCTGTCATTAATTACTCACCCTCATGTCGTTCCCAGCCATCTTCAGAACACAAATTAAGATATTGTTGATGAAATCTGACAGCTTTCTGACCGTAAATGTAGCAAACTACATTTGGCATGTAGGGTGCAATGTAGCTACTTTTAGCTTTCGGCATAGCTTAGCTAATTTTCTATGCTTTAAAGTATTTTTATGCAACCCTTGTTTCATTAATTATTAGCATTCACTTTCAATTTCATTTAGATTGCGGCACCCTTTTAAGCAACTGGCTCTGAGCTCCATTAGTGTTTGATTATTCAAAACATTATTACTATATGTTTTATGCTTTTATTTATAATTTGCTGACTACAATTCTATCAAGGCTGTTGCTTTAGAAGAGAAGTGCCTGTGGCGGCTCTGGTCATATTTAATACTCTTGCCTGTGATTGGTCAAAAGAGGCTTCCCTAAGTGTGTGTGTGTTAAGAACGCACTAGAGTAAGTGATTTAAAATGGGCGTTTATGAGTGTCTTAAGCAGGCTGCTTTGAGCTTGATGGGTGTTTATGTATTCCATCAGAGCATGGTGTTTAATCTCTGAGCAGATGGCAGCAAGCTCACACTCTCCATAAACAAAAACAGCTTCCTATCCATCAGGCGTCCTGATTACCGGCGAATCAAACATGTGTTTAGGCGGAATTCTGCATGAGAAAAGGTGCTGACACATTATTCTTATAGGATAAAGAAAAACATGCTGATATGTGTGATTCCTGTGCTCACATTGTGGAGGTGTTATTTTGAGAGTGCTGTCGAAAGGGAACTTTTACATAACATTTTCATACCTTACCTGTGAACCTGCTAATAGATAGAAATAATGTGTTTAATGCTATGTCTTCCAGTGATGAGAAACAGTACTGAAAAATTGCTTCTAAGGTTTGTTCACCCAAAAACGAAATTCTGTCATTAATCACTCATCCTCCAATGTCGGTCCAAACATGTAAGACCTTCGTTCATCTTCAGAACACAAATTAAGATGAAATCCGAGAGCTTTCTGACCCTCCACAGACAGCAAGGGTCCTACATTCAAGGTCCAGAAAGGTACCACTGATGTCACAGGGGCTATTTTGTCAATGTTCTTGGTACTTTTCTGACCCTTAAACGTGGTGGGACCCTTGCTGTCTATGGAGGGTCAGACAGCTCCCAAATTTCATCAAATATATCTTAATTTGTGTTTGGAATGACATGAGGGTAATTAATGAGAGAATTTTCATTTTTGGGTGAGTCCTTTAAGAGAATATGGAAAAACAGACTGACTAGTTGGAAATATTCTCTCCTCATGTCATTCCAGGAGTTTGATTAACAGGCGATCTGACCAATCATAATGCAGAATCTGCTATTTTGTCCTACAAAAAAAAAAATAAAAAAAATGCAGAATTCGCTATTTTGTCCATACTGACATCTTTCCATGGTTGAGACAACATACCATCTGATGTTCATTCATGTGTATTTTATCCTAT
>JAHKKF010475957.1:0-21099 GCA_019740295.1 Labeo calbasu
TTGTTTTGTTTTGTGTCAGAGTGCTCTGTCGTGTGTTTTTCTATGCTTTTTCAGAGAGTGCTGTCATGCAAATGTGCTATTTTGTGTTTGTTTTCATGGACGCACGACATACTTTACTTTCACTTTGAGTTTGTTCAAATTTCCAAAGAAACATGCTAATTGGTGGTTCAAAAGTCCAAAAACTATGTTTATTGGTTGAATAGATAACAGTTTGAACCAATCTGGGCACGGGGGTGGGACTAAGCATCAACAATCGTTCCTGCTTGGCTGAGAAGAACAAAATGCATTGGTTTCTCTGACGAAACAATGCGATCAATAAATGATGACATAATCACGTTTACTATGGAGCCTCTGAATATCCAAATGAGACAATATTTAATATTTAATAACAATAGTTATTTTTAGCCGCGGGCGGCTGTCTCGGTCTTTGAGGGTTAAATTTGCAACTTGGGATGGAAACCCGGCTAATTTTTTTGCCCAGCCTTACTTATTTGAACCAGAATATACAGACGTTGAACTAATAGAGATGGACATCTAAACGCCGGCTCCTGTGTTGTAGTATGCGTTATTTTTGTTTTCTTTGCGCACAAAAAGTATTCTCATAGCTTCATAACATTACAGTTGGACCACTGATGTCACATGGACTATTTTAACAATGTCCTTACTACCTTTCTGGTCCTTGAAAGTGGCAGTTGAGTTGCTGTCTATGCAGGGTCGGAGAGCTCTCAGATTTAAAAATATCGTAATTTGTGTTTCTAAGATGAATGAAGGTCTTACGGATTTGGAACGACATAAGAGTGAGTGAGTAATAACAGACTTTTCATTTTTGGGTGAACTATCCCTTTAACTTGTTTTGTTGCAGAAGCATGTATTTCTTTTGGTCTGTTTCTGGTATTGTAGGTGCAGCGTTCACCTTTAGAGACCCCTTTTTCTGAATCACGCAACAGGCAGCTGCATTCGCTGCCCTGTGACCCCAGAAAACCCGTTGGTGGGTTTTAAACTCGTGATGATATTTGGGTTGATTTGTGATGGATGCAACCGCTGTGTTTCTGTTCAGCTGCCAAATGCGATCTCTGCTGGCCTGTGTGAGTGGGATGGAGAGAGATCTTGAGAGAAAGAGAGATGGATGGACTAACATTAGAGAGAAGAGGGGATGTGATGGCTGATGTATCTACAATGGAATACAAGGAAACCAAGCCGAGACATGCAGCCCGCAGGAAGATTGAACTGAATTCTAATCATACCGCATGTAATGCCAGGGGGCCACAAGACCAAAAAAGCCAATGAGAGGTTCTCCCTTTCTCCACTGGCATGTCTTTACCATTTTTTTTGCTTGATGTCTCTCTCGGCCTCCTCTCCCCGAGAGGAAGAGCTGAATGTCAAAGCACAATAGACAGCTGACTGTCTTTGTAGTCTCAAAGGCACCTTTACACCAGTTCGCACGTACAGTCGTTACATCAATCTGACATTTTGATGTGGCGTCCCCTGCAAATATTTTATTAGATAATGAGCGCTCAAATAAGGATGGCCGTTGTTAAACTCATAAGTTGAATTGGTCGGTGTCATTGCTTTTGGTTTCCGCTGAAGAGAGCGTCTGAGTAATGAGGGGTTCTGAGGGTTGAGTACAAAGTAAAGTCAGGGTCCATCTCTCAGCAGTCTCTCTGATCAACACGAGATGAGAAGGAGCCGTATTCCCGTCCGTCGGTACTCACGAATGAGATCCGGCTAATGAAGTGCCACTGACCTCCCTCAAGAGCTCATGTTAGAGGCTGTTAAGGGGCTTCTGTGCCGCTTGTTTTAATGTCAGTAATGGCAGAATGCTTTACAGAGACACTTGTTCACCCCATCAAAGGCTAGATCCTTTCAGTGCAGACAGTATTGTTATTCCAATTATCAAGAGCAAGTCCTCATAGAAATCATAAACTACCCCGCTAAGGATGGTGTCTTACTTCAGCAAACGGAAAACGGAAAACAGGAAAACACATTAGAAATAGGCTCTATATTTGCACTTTTGGGGCAAATATTTATTTATCAACCTACAAATGGATTACTTATAGTTGTATTTGAGATATGAGGAAGTATTTTATCATTGTGCACATCACCGCTAATTGGTGTTCTGTTAAAACTTGTTAAAAATGTATGTATTTTAAAAACATTACTCAAGATACAGTATATGTATGAATATTCAGTCAAATTGCTTATCATCATTATTTATTATTTATTTATTATTCACATATTATTATAATTTATTATTATTTACCTTAAAGGTACATATTAGTACTTTAAAAGTACATTTTAGTACCTCTACGAAATATATTTATTTATAAATTAATTGTATTATAATTTAATATTTTATTAATTTATTACAATAATATTTTTAACAACAAATTATGTTGGTATTTTATTTTTAGTATATTTAATATATTATTTTTATTATTGTTATGTAAAATAATCAAAGCATTATTATTATACCATTTTATATTACTGTAATTATTGTAATAAATACTATTTTTATATTAATAATTAATTTAGAAAGAAATGTATTTATTTATAAATTAATTATTGTATTATAATGTAATATTTACAATATCATTACAATATTTTCTATATTATATTTAATATTAATTTATTATTTTATTTTTAGTATATTTAGTATATTTTATATTCTAATTATCAAAATTAATGCTATTTTATGTAGAAGGAGGCTACATGTGATAATTATTTTAGAAAAAAAAATGTATTTATAAATTAATTATATTATAATTTAATATTTAATTGCATTTTTGCAATTTTCTATAGATTATATAATTAATGCTATTTTTTATGTAGGAGTCCACATGTAATTAGTAATTATTTTAGAAAAAAATATATTTATAAATGAATTATTATATTAGCATATTATTATTGTTATGTAAATTATTATAGCATTATTATTATTATTATTATTATTATAGTATTTTATACTATTGTAATTATTAGAATTAATACTATTTGTTATGTAGAAGAAGTCTACATGTAATTAATAATTATTTTAGAAATAAATGTATTTATTTATAAATGAATTATTGTATTATAAATTAATATTCATAATGTCATTGCAATAATATATTTTATATTATTTTTAATATTATTTTAGTATTTTATTTTTGATATATTTAGTATATTATTTTTATTATTGTTATGTAGATAATTATTATTATTATAGTATTTGTATTTATATTATTGTAATTATTATAATTATTACTATTTTTATTTAGAAGGAGTCTGCATAATTAGTAAATATTTTAGAAATAAATATATTATTTATAAATTATTGTATTATAATTTAATATTTATAATTTCATTACAATATTTTCTATATTAGTTTAATATAATTTTAGTATTTTATTAGTACACTGTAAAAAACAATTTGTTGAGCCAACTTAAAATAATTTGTTACCTGGCTGCCTTCAAATTTTAAGTTCAGTCAACTCCAAAACAGTTTATTATTACTCCAAAACTTGAAATGTTAAGTTATGCTAAGTGACAATTTTTTAATTGATTCAACTTAAAATTTTAAGGCAGCAGGGTAACAAATTATTTTAAGCTGACTCAACAAATTGTGTTTTTTGTTTTTTACAGTGTATTAGTATTTTCACGTGCAGTAATGCCTTCATATATTCACATATTTAATGCTTGAAAGAATCTAACATTTTTTGTAGCCGTATGTGAAGTCCTTAAGAGACCTTAGTATCAAGGGCCAGTAGACAGTGCCTTGGGCAGTGAAGTACCTTCATATTTTGATAAATGCCCACACAGTTTCTGTAATTATGAGATAATGGCTTAGGTCAATGTCTCTGGTAGTCCATTTAAAGTTGAAGGTGAGGGATCACATGCCCACAAGCCATGAAAGTTTCTACTAATGACTGTGGTCAGACTTTCTATTAAACCACATATCTCAGATTTTCCTGGGCTGATTGAAACAGAGCAACACGGCGTTTTATTCTGCTGTTATTTACTTTATCTCTTCCAAACCGAATCTCACCCTTGTGTGCTCCATTCTGTGGAAGTCTGAGGTATCTTCTTTCATTAAATACATCCAATGGAACTGTAAGACGACAGACGGCTTTGCTTTAGTCCATTAACTCTCCTGCCTCCCTGGCAGATGAGCCCGATTCATAATCATATACTTCGTATACTTTCATCAGCCCGTTGACTTTCTACTTTTTAATTGTGCACACATATTGATGTCTTTGAAGCGAGTCTAGAAAGAAACGTCATAATTCCTGTGCCGTTGCTCTATAATTCATGCTTCTAATAACATCCTTTTAACATTTTCTGTATTTTAACACAGCATGTTTTCCCCACAGCCCCCATTAAACTTGCATGCTGATAGCTTTATAAATGGTTCTTAAGATCACGCTTATGCATGCATCTGGCTGCGCTCTGTGTCTTCAGGCTTGTTAAGGAGGAGCGCAAGGCTCAAATGTGTACACAGCGCTCACCACGTCTCCGTCAGAGCTGTCTTTTTCATCTAGGCTCCAACAGGGATACTCACACGCCTGAGGCCTTTGGGCAAGGCTGCAAGAGGGAGGGTGAATTTTACAAGTTTCTAGAAATTTTAGTTGATAAGGAAGGAAGCGAGTGTGTCATGACTCAGTGGACGATGAATATGGAAGAGGTCGTATCTATATAGAGGCTCAAGAGCCACGTTTTTCAACCAGGTTCCCTGACAGTCCACCGGGGGTCTGTGGAAAAGATGTGTAACACGACACTCTGTGACATTTCTAACTAAAGATATGTTAAGCATTTTATAATCTAGCAATGGTAATGTTCTTATGGTCAGTGATATGAGCCAATAATTTATTAAACATCCCTATTTAATGATGAACATGTTTTAATTGCATTTAAAATTAATTTTAATGTTTTTTTTTAGGGGGATATAAAGTCAAAAATTCCAGGCTTTGTTAAAATAATTTAATTAGGTAGCCTGATTGTATCTCTTGCTAACCCTTAAGTCTTTTATGTCTCAGCAAAAAGGTCAATAAATCTCTTAAAACATCATTTAATTTCACATTTTAAGACATAACCAGGCTAGTTCAGGTTTTAAAATGTAATGATATTTATGGATTGATATGATGTATAATTTATGGTATTGTGACAAAATAGTCGGACTTGGTAAAAATATGAAACGATTTCGATTCTTAAATCTTAAGAATCGATTGGTCTAGCCTGTTTTGGTTAATGAACGGAACACTAGCTCACCTTCCTTCCAATAAATCGCATTAAGCTATGTGCTGTCTTACTTTTCATATGAAATAGTGTCAGAATTTAAATTCTGTCCATTTTGTTACATTATTCGAGCAATCAATGACTTTTTGCCGCTGTTTAATGTGGAGTGACATCACTATGGAGCCTCATCAGTTTAAAAGAAGCTGCGGCGGGAAAGGAACGTCAACTGATCATCTCCTTCGCTTTAATATCACTTCAACACAAAATAAACATCCGAAGGTATGTTAAAAGAGAGTATAACTTACCGAAAGCTGTATCCTGTTTAATGTAATCGCTTAATCAGCGTTTTAACCGCGTAAGACGTCAACATAACATCTTGTAAACAATATGTCACGTAACGTCACATTTACCTCAGGAAAAACATTCGGTGAGTATAAACTCGTTAGTCAGCTAGAAAAATTAACTCTAGAGAGAGGAGTTGCTAGCAAAATATATGCAACATATAACGTATTCATTATCATTTTTACTGTTCTTCAGTGTTTACTTTAGGCTATGTTTAAATAAATGTGTTACCATTTGAACATTTAATTCAAAAAACTTTATTATTATAAAAGTCCATTGAGTGTAACTGAAACGTTTGTAAAGCTATAAATCAGTTCATTTTAACCTTCAGTATTATAGTAATGTAGCATCAACTGGCTCTCATGTATATTTTACAGCATTAGTTGATTGATTTTTTTTATTCTTTGAGAAAATTTTACATATACTGTGTCAGATATATATAAAAAATAATTAATATTGAAAGCTTGTGACTCAGAATTGAATCAAATTGTGAAATTTAGTTTTATCTTTTTTTGGACACTTTTATTTGTCATTAATTCCTTAATAAAAGTTATTATAAAATGGTTTAATACTGGCGCTCTATGACTGAAGGTTGAAAACTGCTGCTAGAATGAGACAAATGAGGTCTGTATGGTTACATTCTCAGTACACAATATTTCTTCTATAGACTGAGGCATCTACATTTTCTTTTCCAACAACTGTTTTCTGTTCCATTTTCAGAAGACAAACAATCTAATCAGCCGTATTTATGAGCAGTCTTTAGTTAGAGACTGTGATGTAATATTTGTTTATGCTTTTCTGCTGGGAGCAATCTCCCTCCTGTAAAGTCCTTCACTTTTCCCTGACAGCTCGCAGCTTCTCTAATAAAGTACATTTATCATCTGCAAACAGCAGACGTGCTGATAAAATTGTCTGTTTTGCTGCAGATAATTACTAAATCTGTCTGAGTTCTTTCTCCTTTCATACCTGTTCCCTTCTGCCAGCTCTCCCTCCGCCTCTCCACTCGCTAGGCTATTGACAGCTTAATAAATTTGCCTTGGAATCTGAAATTAGCTCGATCGTATCTGTCGCCGGTCCTTTGCAAGTATTGATTTTGGATATTAAGCCTGTCAGTTCGCATATGAAATGTGCCATCTGTACGATATGGCAGGTTTGCCCATAATTTCTCGTTTCATATCCGTATTGGTGCAGACGTGCGATCAGAAAGTGTGGGGTTTTTCTTGCTGTTGTTGGTTTTTGATGGCATGTGATGTTAATGGGTTTATTTACCCATTCCTAACAGGCGCCGTGTGCTTAGTAGATCAGCATTTTTTCCTTTCGCCTAAGGCGATTTCTTTGACATTTTGTCTTCACATTTTCATATGGGATTTAAAATTTGGCAGCACTTAAATCTCCTGCATTTTAATCTCTTTCAAGGTCTATTAAGTTATTTCAATCAACAAACTTATAGAGTATGTTTTTAGGACTTCTTGTTGGATTGGTTCTCCCATCTTCCATGATGAACTGGCAAACAGTTCCAATTTAATGTGATCGTTCATTCAGCAATCTTTTTGTACTACTCATAGGGATGGGAATTGAAAGGAATTTAATGATTCCAGTTCGGAACCCTAACGGTTCCATTAGCGATTCTTTTTAATTTGAGAGAGATATTTGGAAAGCAGAAAGACAATTCTTTTGCCAAGTGTTTGTATCATTTTCAATTTAAGTGCAACAACATAGAAAAAAAAATTGGTAATTCAGTCTTTTATTTTTATAAAATACCACTGACAGAACTCAAAATGTGTACTAAAGGAATAGTTTACCCAAAAATGAAAATTACCACATGATTTACTCACCCTCAAGCCATCCTAGGTGTATATGACCTTCTTCTTTTACATGAAAACAATCCGTTATATTAAAAAATGCTCCAGATGGCCTTTAGTTACCCCCCAGAGCTGCATGGAGTACTTTTTATAATGGATGGATGTACTTTGTTGGACTTCAAAATCTCAACACCCATTCAGTGCAATTGTAAAGCTTGGAAGAGCCAAGACATTTTTTAATATGCGACCCTGGTCCATAAAACCAGTCATAAGGGTCAGTTTTTTGAAACTGAGATTTATACATCAGCTGTAATGTAATAAATAAGCTTATCATTGATGGATGGTTTGTTAGGATAGGACAACATTAGGCCGAGATACAATATATTTGAAAATCTGGTATCTGAGGGTGCAAAAAAATCTAAATATTGAGAAAATCACCTTTAAAGTTGTCCAAATGAAGTTCTTAGCAATGCATATTACTAATCAAAAATAAAGTTTAGATATATTTACGGTAGTAATTTTACAAAATATCTTAATGGAACATAATCTTTACCTAATATCCTTATCATTTTTGGCATAAAAGAAAAATCAATAACTTTGACCCATACGATGTTTTGTTTTGTGGTCCAGGGTCACATATAACCAGGGTTGCCGGGATTTCACAATAAAACCTGCCCAAGTGCTACTCAAAACTAGCCTAATCGCAGTTCGAGTTCTTTTGTTGGGGTTCCCCTGGTAAATTCGTTTTTCAGGGGATAAATAACACATTGGGGTCACTTCAACCCTCGGACATCAAAAACAACCCACGGCAACAGTGTTAAAGTAGACCAATTCCGTGGGAAAACTGCAGACCTGGCAACACTGCATGTAACTCCTATTGTCCTATGAGCAAATAGTCAGAAACTACACTAATTTTTGGCCTCACAGACCTTAAAGAGATATTGACCCAAAAAGTATTTTTTTAGTCACCTTTATGCCGTTCCATTTCTCACTTCTGCGGCATAAATAAGATATTTTGAAGAAGTATTCTGATTCAATCTGAACACAAGTAAGTCGTTCCTTACCACCTTTTTCAGTTCTGTCTGTTGCTGTTCACTAGGGAACATGTTCTTGAGGTCTCCTCCATGAAGACATTTGCTATCTGAGAGCATCAGACTGTGAATGTTTATCCTGTTTTATTTTTATCCCGTCCCTTTTAGTCTCCCACTCCACAATAGTTATGACAGTATTCCAAAGTGCAGCAAAAAGCCTCTCTTAAACAGAGTAGTGACACTTTCGTCTCTGCCCAGATTGTGTTATGCCCTCCTTTTCTCCTACCCCATCATCATCTTCCATGTCTGTGTGAACTGGAGCATTGGGACTCCTCTGAAGTTTGTTTACAGCACTATCAATCAACCTAGTGCCACCTCCACCCCCTCAGGTAGCTGACGTACACACACGCACGCAAACACACACACTTCATTTGGCTCCGGTTTAACAGCGCTGCTCTGAGATGCATGAGATGACAGAGAGGCAAAGTGACTGAGAACAAAGTTGCATGTAGGATTCCCTTTCAAAATAATAATGGAAATGAAAATTTGAAAAGGCTGAGGCCTCGCCAAGCGTAAGTTCTCTTCTTGCATGTGTAATCGCAAGATAATTGGCCACATTTCCAAATGTGGATCTGCGGCCCCAGGGAAAACATTTGCAATAATCCCACTGATTTTCACAGCAGCTGTTTTCTAGTCCTGGTTCACATGCAGAGAGGTCTGTTTGACCTGAATGCATTGGAATCCCACATGCCCAAAACAACCCTTATACATGTGCTATTCACTAGTTATTCAGTGTTAGAAGTTCTGCAAGACGAGACGTGAGTATTGTGTGTTGTTTTTTTGTTCTACTTCAGTGGGAAAGCATTTGAAATTCACAAAGTAACATTTAGAATGTGAGGAGATTTGATGTTTTATGCTTATTTATGAAAAGAGCTAATAAATTAATTAATGAAAATGAAATGTGTGCATTTCACAGATTTTCCTTTTTTTTTTTTTTTTTTTTTTTTTTTACATCCGCCTCCTAGGCATCAGATTTAACACATGGGGGATTTAATCAGGCATTGGTCATTTTTATTTTCTGTATCCTTGATGTTTGATTCGGCAGAGATCAGATAGCATCGCTCTCTTTCTCCCCCCACAGGGCATGAACATTTTTAGATTATTATTCATATGTGAGCCAAGAACTGAAGCACCTTCTTCCAGAGAATGTATTTCTCAATAGGCTTTTCTCTCCCAGCAAATCCAATTATGCCTCTTTGATAGATAACCTTCAAACCTCGATTCTAGTCTTAACGGATGTCAACAAATCACCCGTCACCTCTTCATCCCTAAACAAGACATTCCTGTCAGTGTGTTGACTGTTTTTTTTTTCATCCGTGTCTCTTTCATCCAATCCACATAGGGAGTTGCACTACTTCAGACTTTAAATGGACAGATTTTGCATAGTAGTAGTCTCTTGGGGTCTGTCTTTACTGAGATGTTCTCCCTGATTATCTTGTTTTCCTTTAATGAGTGTTTGTTCTCTGCTAATCAGTTTGACAGCGTGCAATGCAATGCATAGAATCTGAATATCATGTTTCAGTTAAGTAAGCAGGTATTCATTTTGTTGTGTTGTTGTGCAGATTTGAATAGGTAATGTAAACAGTCTCTCTCTGAAGCTTGACTCATAAGCAAACACACTTTCTGATGGAACTTATTAAGTGCCACGGTCTGTTTATTTGTTTATTGCGACGGCTGTAACAAATTTTGTGTGTCTTTTCTATTCTTCAGGCTCAGATCTGCAGGTGTGCCAGCCGAAAGGCCTGACCTGCTGTTCTCGCAAAATGGAGGAGCGCTACCTGCTCATTGCCAAACAGAATATGGAGTCCAGTCTCCAGGCCACCAGCGCCCAGCTCAAAGTTCTCATCATTCAGAATGCCGCCCTCTTTCAAGGTGAGTTTCTGCAACAATGCAGTTAATAATAATCGCTGGCACTGATTCACGAAACTATGAAATTTCAGCTTAACTGTTGCAAGGAGTTACAAACAAATTTATTCAGATTGTGTTTCATGAATTGAGAACCAAATGAATGACAAAATTAGTGAAACTTTGGTGAAATTTTAAGGGTTTGTTGTCAATAGTGTATCAAGGGTTAACTTGACTAATTGGCGGACCGATCTCATTGCACAGCATCTGAAATGTTGTTATGAACACATTTATAGTCATTCTGAAATGCCTGAGCAAAGTCAAAGTATTTCTGTGTAGTGGACTACTTATTACGGCTCGGGAGTTTCCAGTTAGCGTTCAGTGCACATACATACAGACATTTTCCCATTTGAAAGCAGATTATTACTACGAAAATTAACCATGGTTTTACTAAAAAGTAGTAGTAAAAGTGCCATGTTTTTTTCAATTTTCACCATTTGTATAACAACACTACTTACTACAAATAACCTACCATTGTTAGACTATGGTCAGTGTAGTAAAACCTGAGTTAATTTGTGGTAATATGTTTTAGCTTTAATTGCAATTTTTGGTTTTATTTTTAGTGAAACCATGGCTAATTTGTTTGTGTGCGTTGGTGCTCTTATTCCGAGCCCCTACTGCTTATTCCATTGTTTAAAATGGCTGAATGAATGTGCGGTAAATACCTTATTTAACGATGTTAAACATTCAAATAATTATTTTTAACAGTAACACGTTGACAGTGCGACTACTTTGAATATTAATATTTTGGCATTACGCTACATACAGTGAAATGATGACACAGAATACACAGAATAGTGATTAACATATTTAACACCGATAAATAAAGGTTTGCATACCAGCCACCGCTTTCTCAGATCCATTTATGTTGGATTAAAACTTAACGTTCTATTGAGTTCTGAGCATTAATCATCAAAATATGTCTTCTCCTGTCTCTGAAAATTTCTGGATTTTGAAATCATCCCGCAAACTCTCATTGTATTAGGCGTTTAAGTCAACTAGATGATTACAGCACACTGAAAATGTACATAACTGGAAATAACTGTGCCGTAACATTTCAAAACAGAAGTGCGTCACGAGGCTCAGTGTAAGTAGTCCATTGTCTCCCAGAACCTTCTTACTGCTAGTAAGAATATGACTATTCTTGCTAGTCATATTGTACAATACGAGATCTTAATTAAATTGCATGACCAATTAGTCTATTATGTTAGACAGAAAAGTTATAAGTTAAAGCAATGATAAAAAAGTTGGAAAATAAAAGTATGTGGAGTTTGTTGTGACTGGTTTTATAAGAGGACATTAGTTAATGTAAGATTTTTTGATTAAAATATCCAAAAATATTCAGCCCCACCCTGCCTTATACTACAGTGACGTTAATTAAACTTTAGTATATTAGCTCATCCATGAGCATGATTTTTGCCCGAGTCTCATTGGATTGTATCGGCTGTGGGGATGAAGGCGACAACTCCCATGATTCCACGCTCAATCGCGGCGTCATCAAACTATGCCTTTGTTTCTTTGATTGTTTTGAGTATGCACCCTCTAGCGGCGAAAACTGACATATTGTGCCTTTAAGAGTGAAGTGTTTGTTGATTGTGTTATCGGTTTGCTCCTTTTGGTTCCTCATTAAACAGGTATAATAGGCTTATATTTATCGCAAAGGCTGATTTTGTCTATGTCATACAGCAAAATTTTGGCGAAAGGTTTTCAAAGTGCTTCCTATCCTGTGTTAGACTCTACACTAACTACACTTTAAGCAGTCTAATGGTACTTTAGTTGTTTTCTAAATACTGAGTGTAACAAACTACTTTGCTCAACAAATAGCAGTGTTGCACGATAAAATGCTAACTCAAATATAACTCTAATATAAATGGCATCGCTAAAATGAATTCATTTTGTTCAAAAGGGATATGATTCACTAATTAATATGTATCCTGAGGAAGTAATTTTTTTTAGTGAATTGGTTCATCCAAATATTACTGTTGCAAATTATTCAAAACCTTGCCAAAACTGTTGCATAAACCCTGTGCATCATTTGTATCTTCGTTTTAGCAATATATTTCATGGTTAAAATCTGCTTTTTAGCAGTTTTTGACTTATTCAATTAAATTGATCAAAAGTTGCAGTAAAGACATTTATAATGATAAAAAATTTCTATTTCAGATAAATGCTGTTCTTTTGAACTTTCTGTTCATCAAAGGGTCTTTTTTTCAAAATTCAGCTCTGCCATCACAGGAATAAATATTTGAAATATATTGAAAATAGAAAACAGTTATTTTAATTTGTAAAAACATTTTGATCAAATGCAGCCTTGGTAAGCATAAGAGACTTATTTCAAAAATGTGATATGATCTAGGAAAACCAACATGGGACATGTGAGTTGACACACCTTTATTAAATATGTTATGTGGTTTATTTTGATAGGTTAACTGTTTTTGTGGTGTTGAGAGAAAACACCTCTGCAGTGCGTTTTTAACATAAGAGAAAGACACAGTAATTTCTGCTTGCTGCAATAAATAGCTATTTTTCTGCACTGAACAAGTGAATTTTGCCAAGATATTTTCAGAGATGATAGACAAGATGTTATAGAATAATAATGTAATGAAAACCTAATTTTGACCAAAAATTGACATTTGACCTATTTTTCACATTTGCTGAAAACGTCCCAGTGCAATTGGACTAATATTAAAACAACTAATCAGTTTAAAACTTAGTGTAGATTAGATGCTTTGTAGTTGGCCTGTTTGTTGTTTCAGGTAAAAATGGACCTTCCGACCTTACTTTAGTTTCAAAGTTGTTTCCCCAACACTGATTACAAGTAGAAAGTAGCATACACATTGATTGATAAATGGATCTTCCTTCCTGGTCAGTTTAATGAATTGTGTAATTTGGTGTGAGTGGGTCGCCCCCACTAATTGTGTTGCACTAACAATGTTAGCATGGTGGATTTAGCTAGCCCCTGTCTGTTCAGGGAGGTGGTTCAATGCTAATTGCTTCAGCATTAGGCCTGAGAGAAATTCCCGAACAGCCTGCAGAATTTCTGAAATGTGCTCTTGTCTCGTCGTGTTTTTCCCCGGCATGCTCCCGCGGGGAATTGCGAGCGGGCCTTGTTTGCAATCTTCTGTGCTGCTCTCCCCATTGCTTTTGATTCTTTTGTACTTTTCGCGGCTGACACAGATCAAAGGGCTCTGCTCTCCACTCCAGCATCCTCCATCCCTTCCCTTCACTCGACTCCCATCAGCCCCTGCTGCCCCTCCCCGCGCTAGCCTGGCTTTCTCACACACCGCGAGCAGCGCCAAAGAATCGGCTCTTTGAAGTCAACTTTGCCAAACAATCATAAAAGTTAAGAGGCTCTGTCACAGGGACTTTTTCAGGGCAACTAGTGATGAGCGCCGTGTGCCAGTTTTTCGGGTCCCCTCATCGGTCTCATATCGCATTTAGTCACAGTGTGTCTCTCTTGATTCATGTCAATGGCTTGGTTAAAAGCCTCTAAAATCTCAAACGGAATCAGCCTATGGGTGATAAAAGAGACATGTAGCATGTGAGGAAGTTTTTTGAGACTCCACTTTGCGATTCAGTCTGTCCTACAAATCAGAAGTGCAAAAAAAATCTGAAAAATGAGCCAGACACAATATAAAAATGGTAGTGTGTGGTATAAAATCTGTCACGGTGATACCTCTTCAAAACATGCTAATATGTACCATTCAGGTACTAATGTGTACTTTTAAAAGGACAGGTCAGTCAAAAATGAAAATTCTGTCATTAATTACTCACCCTCATGTCATGTCAAACCTGTAAGACCTTCGTTCATCTTCAGAACACATATTAAGATATTTTTGATGAAATTTGAGAGCTTCTGACCCTGCATAGACAGCAACTCAACTACCACGTTCAAGACCCAAAAACGTAGTAAGGACATCGTTAAAATAGTCCTTGTGATTCAACCTTAATTTTATGAAACTACGAAAATACTTATTGTGCACAAAGACAACGAAAATAATGACGTATTCAACAATTTCTTCTCTTCCATGTCAGACTCTGATGCACCTTCACATGACTGAGAAGTAACCTGAGAACTTCAGGTGATATTTGTTATACAAATCATGTTTAAAAATTACACAGAATGCCACTCATGACCTATTTTATAGGGGTAATAGTGATTTTATTTTTATTATTATTATTATTATTATTATTACGATTTGTGTTTTCTTGTCAGTAATTTTTTTTTCTTTTTGTATAATTGAGATACTATTATATAGTTTGTATTAATAGTTTGAAATACTTTTTAATGTAATATTTATATTTTATTATATTTTTATGTTTTATATTTATATTTAATATATTTTTTATATTTTAAAGTTGTCATTTTTGTACTTTTTGTCATTTTTAGTATTCTTTTTTTTTTTTTTTTTTAATATGTCTAAAAAAATTATTTTAGTTTTAGTTATTTTAGTACATCAATTTAAGCTAAATGAAAATGAAAAGCATTGCCTTGGCAACTAGCTGAAATAAAATAAGGTTTTTTAAACATTTTAATTTATTGTAGTTCATTTTATTTCAACACATTTTTTAATGGTTTTAGCTTTAGGTAACTATAATAAGTCTGTTTGTTGTGTTCAGGCTGGTGCGGATGAATGTGTCCTTTTCATCAGATATTCTGGCATTCCATAGACCGACACCTTCCTTCATGCGAAAATTGGATTGGAAATTAACAAGAGCTATTGGCAAAAATGCCACCAAAATGAACAAAAATGCCCCACACAAGTAAACAATCAATTACAGCTGTCATGATAAAAAAGAAATGTGAAAATGAATGAAAAGTGTCTATTCATAGAATTACCTTTTGATTTGCTCACACTGCATCAGTTTGCTTTATACACACTTTTTGCAGCGTTGAGCCTTATAATCATTCACATGCATTTGCCTTAAGCTTAGGAATGCAGTGGCCAATCAGAGACGCTTAGATTAGTCAGTGCTGAAAATGCACCAATCAGAGGCGTTCAGATGACAACGTGCCAATAAGAGGTGTTCAAATTAGTCAGTGTTGAAAACTCCAGAGTTGTTGTTGAGTGTGTTATTGGCAACAGTTTTAAAGGAGAAGTCCACTTCCAAAACAAAGATTCACATGTAATGTACTCACCCCCTTGTCATCCAAGATGTTTATGTCTTTCTTTCTTCAGTCGTAAAGAAATTACGTTTTTTGAGGAAAACTTTTCAGCATTTTTCTCCATATAATGGACTGATATTGTGCCCTGATTTTGAACTTCCAAAATGCAGTTTAAATGCAGCTTCAAACGATCCCAAATGTGGTTGTAAACGATCCCAGCCGAGATCTAGCAAAACGATTGATTATTTTCATTAAAAAAATACAATTTAAATACTTTCTAATCTCAAAAGCTCGTCTTGTCTTACTCTGCCTGAACTCTGTGTATTCTGGCTCAAGACAGTTGAAAAACTCCAATCGTATTTTCTCCCTCAACTTCAAAAATCATTTCAAAATCATCCTACATCACTGCAGAAGTACCGACCCAGTCTTTGCAAAGTGAACATGCAAAGAAGATCAAACACCTTTAACAAAAAAGGTAAAACAGCGATATAGGATGATTTTGAAATTGAGGGAGAACATGAGATGAAAATTTTTCAACACAACTGTCATGAACCGGAAAAAAGTAAGGCAGAGTAAGACAAGACGAGTGTTTGACAATAAAAAGTAAATAAATTGTATTATTTTTATGAAAATAACCGATCATTACTCTAGATAAGACCCTTCTTTCTCGGCTGAGATCGTTTACAACCGCATTTGGGATCGTTTGAAGCCGTATTTAAACTGCATTTTGGAAGTTCAAAATCGGGGCACCATAGCAGTCCATAATAAGAAGAAAAATGCTGAAATGTTTTCCTCAAAAAAAATAATTTCTTTACAACTGAAGAAAGAAAGACAGGAACATCTTGGATGACAAAGGGGGTGAGTGCATTATATGTGAATCTATGTTTTGGAAGTGGACTTCTCCTTTAAGTATTTGGATTGACCGATTGAAGTAATTGGTCCGTAATTCAAGTATACAACACACAACATACACTTATTAAGGTGGTGATGAAAAATTGCCCTTGCCAATGTAAAAATTGCCCCTGGAAATCAATTGCCCCTTAATGAAAAAGTAAAAATCGAACCCTGCTGTAAACCATAAGATTTGTCCAAATGTGTTCGAACATCTTTGAATGACATTTCGATATAGCAGATAGTTCTCCTTATATGAAGTTAAGAAAGAACATTCATCGAGATCTTGTTTGCTGGATACACAATATTTCTGCCAGCTGTTGAACTGAGCTGGCGTTTAATGAAATGCTGGAAGGGATCACTTAGAGCTAAAGATGGATGCCAAACCCTGGTGGAAAACCAAGTCAGTGAAGTGTTTTGGTCTCACATGTCATTCAGTTTGACAGACAACTCTAATTCCTGTTAGCAGGACAGAGCGAGATCTGCAGCGGCACACGGAGCTGCTTTTAGTCGCTTTGGGAATGTACACAGCATGTAAATGACACTGACTCTTTTTTATTCGGAAACAAATTAACAGGTAATCCCCGTTTCAAAGACTGTAATATAAAGAGAGTCATGCTTAATTTATCCATTTTCTCATCCTCAGATCCACCCTTGAAAGACATGCTTTAGGTATTGATGTGTGTGAACACAGAGAGCCAGAATGAGTTCTGGGTGAGTGTGTCTGCTGCATAACAAATTGTTCCCAAAATAAGATAAAAGTCAACTTTATTTGTAGTGCCTATTCAAACCAATATCAGCTTAGCATAAAACTGCAAACAACGTATAAAAGCAAATGAGCTTGATGTTCTAAAACACAAACAGACACATACACGCACGAAATGATTGTTTTTGCGTTCTGTGTTTATTGCTCTAGGACAGGGATAGTAAAAGAAAGATGGAAAACACAATATAAATCTTTGTTTACTGTTTGAAGTGTTGTCGTATAATGAAGACTGAGCCACAAAAACAGTTAGATCTTGGGTCTTCAACAGGGGGTCTGTGGCAGTACAGTAGGGGGTCTGCGAATTATTGTTTGATCTTAAACAAATGAAAATGTGTATTTTAAATAAAATACAGTATTCATAGTTCAGCTGAATATTTCAGTGTCCTTTCCACATTATACATTAGTTTGCACACTGTATTATGTTAGGTGAAGAATCTGGTGTCAAGAAGGTTTAAAAAACACAAAAAAACAATTATAATGTTGCATATATTTCTATTTAAAATAAATGCTGTTTTTTAGCTTTCTATTTGTTAAGGATTCATGAAAAAAGATAAAATTTTCGGAAAAAGTAAATAAATAAATAAATGAATAAATAAGTGTGCAGCACAGCTGTTTCCAACACTAATAATAATAAATATTTCTAGAAAATCAAATCAGCATATAAGAATTATTTCTGAAGGATCATGTGACACTGAAGACTGGAGTAATGATGCTGAGAATTCAGCTTTGCTTCAAAGAAATAAATTATATTTTAAAAAAATATATTAAAATAGAAAACATTTATTTTAAATTGTAATAATATTTTTATTTCTATATATATATATTTCCCCCAAAATCCGTTTTTTTTTTTCTTTCTTTCTCCAAATTCCATTTTCCAAAAACAGTTATTTTAAATTGTAATAATATTTCTAGGGCTCTATGAAATCTGTTTTAGTTTTTTCCGGAATTCAGTTTTAGTTAATTTTTTTCCAAATTCCATTTTCCAAAAACAGTTATTTTAAATTGTATTAATATTTCTAGGGCTCTATGAAATCTGTTTTAGTTTTTTCCCAAATTCCGTTTTTTTTCTCTTTCTCCAAATTCCATTTTCCAAAAACAGTTATTTTAAAAATATCTAGGGCTCTATGAAATCGGTTTTGTTTTTTTCCAAAATTCCATTTTAGTTAATTTTTTTCCAAATTCCATTTTCCAAAAACAGTTATTTAAAATTGTAATAAAAAATATCTAAGGCTCTATGAAATCAGTTTTATTTTTTCCCAAATTTTGCTCTATTTTTTCCCCCCAAACTCTGTTTGTTCCATTTGAATTCTTCTGGATTCTATTTTTTGAACAATTTACATTTTTATAGACTCTCTGTAAATGGTTATATTAAAAATATTAAACATGTCTAATTAATTGAAATCATGATCAATTTATTAAAAGTGTATTAAAAGTAAGGCCCTATGAAATGTGTTTTTTTTTTTTTTTAATTCTGTTTTCCATTTATTTTCTGCATTCCATTTTAATGGTTTCATTAAATTCTAATAATGACAAGCATCTCTAATTAATTGATTTTATATTAAAAATAATTTATTTATTTATTTATTTTTCTCAGAAATACTATGTTGTGTATTTACATTTTTCTGGTAAATAAATTCTGGTAAATAATTGTTATGGTAAATATTCCTTAAAAAATTATGTTTTAATAATAATTTTATTGTTGGAAGTAGTACTGTTATTACAGTTTGTAATATTCTGTCACAGTTTTATTTCAAATTTCATATTTATGATTCCATGATTCTGTCTGCATTTTCTGCATCGCAATCTGGGGCCCGAAGTTGGAGTGTAAATACATGAATGCTATGCACTGTTTTTTGTTCTGCTCAGACTTTATCAGCAATCGAAACAGGAAAGACCATGTATCCACCATCTCTTCATGTTCAGCAAATCGCAGCTCATTTCGTTTTTATGTGCAGTTGAAGAGCAAGATAGCCTCTCACACACACACTTTCTGACGGCTCTAGACAAAGCACATGTTACTGGCTCTCTCGCTTTAACCCAATCAGATCTTTAGAGGAGTACGAGTACTTTAGACTTCACAGTAGAGAATCCATTAAGACTACATTTAGCTTAGACTCCATGGACCGTATGCTTATTTCATGTGTAAAGTTCAGACTTCTGGTTAAGCAAGTCATATTCACTCAAGCATTACATCATCCCTCATCATCCCTCAATTAGACGTCTGCTTGCAGTAGACATTATGCAAGCCTTATGGTTTGTTTGGTCCCGAGCAAAATTTAGCAACAGTCTTCCACAATTCAGTGCTTCTATACCTTAATGAGCCACTTTATCCAGTGCAACAGCAAGTAATCAAAGGTTATTTCAGTCGACGCTGCATGTCCAATTCTCATCTCAACCTTGTTAGTGCAGCTCGATCTTAAGTGCTTTAGGCGTCTGGTCTTAGTTTCAATGTTTTTTTTCTCCGTCCCGCTTTTTCCCGGCATACTCTTCTCTAATGCTGCCCGCTCCGCTCTCTCTCCGGAGTCATTTAGCTCTTTGTCGAAGTTTCGCCATAACCCAATAACGGCCTGGCTGACGGAGAGCCGGACCGGCCGTGAAAGCCATCTGAAGTTGTTTACTCACCGCCTAGGGCGAATTTAATAACTTAATGATGGTTAGAAACGTCTGTGCCATCTCGCAAACAAGCCCTTTGTGCCTCGTTTGCCTGATGAGTGAAAATATACTTGCCATCACTGCATCTTTCTCTGGCAATGATAATTAGTTTTCTCTCTCAGGCTCTGTGGATATTTATGGGCTGGTGTCGTAGGGGCGCGCGGGCTCGTCGAGGTCTTTGGTGCTCGATTGAATATGCAGAGACTAGCGGAGACTGATCCAGCCTGGTGTAATCCTCAAAGTGATCTCTCTCCCCTGACTCGCTGTGGCAAAGAGACCAAAAGCTCGGAGGGTGAGGAGCAGCTTAGAGAGTGACTTTGTCTCTGAGGAGTGACTCAGTGGAGAGTCAGACTGCAGACCGTGCCGGGAGACACACACTTCAATGGAGTTTGCTTAGGATGAGCCTTAACTACAGCGCAGTTAGTGAAGCTCTTTGGTGCCTTATGCCGTCAGTTATCTCCTGCTTTCTATGTTAAGCACTGCTCTGCAACTGCCCAAGAGCTTGGAGGTGTTAAAACAAAGTGTTTCCTTTAAGCAGGAATGGTGAATTGAAAGTAAAGGGCAGTAGTTTCTCAGATAGCTTTGTATGGTCAGGCTCTTTCTGGAGTTGTTTAGTTTTGTAAAATGAAAAGCATTACGAGCATTTGAATGGTATTCAACTATATGGCGTTTTCAGAGCCATGTATTATATATTTATTCAACTTTATTTATGTCTCCCAAGAGGCAATTCATTTTGCGGCAAGACATACGAACAACATAAAAAGCAGAAGACAATACAATAACACAACCCTAATAATACAATTTACAACCTCATCCACCACACACAAACAAAGGTAAATGTTATTATATTATATTATATTATATTATATTATATTATATTATATTATATTATATTATATTATATTATATTATACATTTATTTTTAACATATTTAAATTATACGTGTTTAATTCTACATTATAGTTTGTAGTTATTTTATAATATATTATTTGGTTAAATCTATTTAAGAAGCATTATATTATATTATATATTTAAAATATTTGTTAATTATTTAATTTAATTATATATTGTATTTAAATAAGCTTGTATTATTTTATTATTTTTTTTAATATTAGTTTTATAATATATATTTATTATTTGTTCAGATCCATTTAATGGACCTTATCTATTCTATTCTATTCTGTTCTGTTCTGTTCTGTTCTATTTTATGATTATATATTTATTTTTAAAATATTAAATTATATATTATATCTATATTTTAGTTTATTTAATTTTTTTTTAGAATATATTTATTATTTGGTCCAATCAGCTTAAGGAGTACTATTATATTAT
>JAHKKF010475975.1:0-12856 GCA_019740295.1 Labeo calbasu
ATAATCTTCACAACTCTTGACAATGTCCTACCTTCTCAAGGTACTAATGACAGCAGGAAATCAGATGTGCGGATCAATGGAGATGTGGTTGTTGTTAAGGTTAATGAAACAATTAACAACATTTCTTTTGCATTTGACATTACTAATCAGTCTTTGGGAAATCCTGAGTGTGTCTTTTGGAACTTCAGTCTCAACACATGGGATTCCACTGGATGTGAAGTAAAGCCCTATATAAGTGAAGGGAACGAAACTGGCAAGATTACATGTGAATGCAACCACACAACCTCTTTTTCAATCCTAATGTCACCGTTTTCCATTAATTACATAGCCTTAGACTATATTACTTACATTGGTGTAGCTATTTCGATGGCCAGCTTGATTATATGCCTGATTATTGAGACTATCGTATGGAAATCAGTAAGAAGAAATGACACATCCTACATGCGACATGTCTGCATAGTCAACATTGCCGTGTCCCTGCTGATCGCAAACATCTGTTTTATCATTGGAGCTGCAATCACAAAACCCTCTGCGGGTAGCTGCAGTCCAGTGGTTTTCTTCATGCATTTTTTTTACCTGGCTCTTTTCTTCTGGATGTTAATTTCAGCGCTGTTGCTCTTTTACCGTACAGTCATGGTCTTGTCTCAAATGTCAAGGGCCAAAATGATGGTCATTGCCTTCATAGTCGGTTATGGTGCACCTTTGCTCATAGCGGTCATCACTGTTGCTTCAACAGCTGGAGATGAAAAGTACAGTTCCAAACAAGCCTGCTGGCTAAACTGGACTGAGTCTATGGCCCTACTGGCATTTGTGATTCCAGCTCTCACTATTGTAGCCATAAACCTTGTGGTTTTGATTGTGGTTCTGTACAAGATGTTGAGGAGAGGAGTTGGTGCTGCAACTCAACCAGATGAGAAACATGCCCTGGTGGTCATTGCCAGATGTGTGGCCATTTTGACTCCTCTCTTTGGTCTAACATGGGGATTTGGAATTGGAACCATGGTGTCACAAGATTTAGGTGTTCATGTGGTGTTTGCACTCCTCAATTCACTGCAGGTATCACTTTATAATGTCAATTTTATAGTAAAATTACATTTTGTGCATGTATTCCAATGTGTTCAATCTGCTAATGCTGCACATAAATTATAAATGTCTAATTTTGCTGTTTTTGTGTTTGTAAAATTGAACCATATTGCAACTGATACCTTCATGTATTTGTAATACTTCTTTCTATTAGGGATTCTTTATTTTGATGCTTGGAACGCTTTTAGACAGCAAGGTATGAGTTTACTTCTACTGCATGTTGCACTTTGTGCATCTTGATTTTAACCTAGAGATCTGCCATTATGTTAAATATAAACTACACATTTGACAATAGTATATCAACCCAGTAGGGTTTATTTAGACTGTTACTTGACTGGTTATCCTGCTTATTACATGAATGGTCACCAAATATGTAAATATGAAATACTGGTTGAAGTTAGGGTTATTTAACCATTTTATCTGTAAGGGAAAAAAGCTGACTGCGAAGTACAATTAACCTAGCAGCAACAGGACATCGCAGTAGCAATAAAGTAATATATCTACCATTTTAGTAATTTTCGTTACAATCAATAACTGAGATACTGACAGCTGCATTTGTATGAGGATAAGTTTAAAAACCTTGGATCCGCCTTTGTGGATTGTTACGAGAGGCTTGAAAGTAGAATCGGTTGCCATGAACAACAGTGATTATTTGGAAATATTTGACCGTTGTAAGGCGCAAATGACAAATTAGAATCAAGTAGATGTTAATTAGATGTTAACTAGAGATCTTTGATTGCAGGTTCGTGAGTCACTACCAGGAAAACGGTTTCTACAGAAACTTTCCAGCCGTACCAAGGTAAATGCCATTCTGTAGTAACGCATCCTTATATGAGCTCTTTTACAAATGTTCAGCTTTTGGCCCCTGCTCAAATATTTTTACATCGTCTCTTTGATATATTTTGACTGATATCTCCCTACAGAGCACAAGTGCAGGATCATCAACCACTTCTGGACTGCCTTTCTTGCAAAGAAAGCGACGGAGGAGTAAGTAGATCTGAAAACAAATATTTATAAGTATATTTTCAAATAGATTAATAATGTTGTTATACAATATTTCTCAGTGAGTAACATGCAATTAACTGTTTTCAGATGTGTACAACGTATCCGAAGCAGTTACATCTTCAGACAGCACCAGTGGCTCATATACTGTTATGAACACTTAAGTGCCAAAAAGTGTTTCTGTTGCTATATGTTCTGAATGATTTGTTTAAAAGTAATATTACAATATGCCTTTATTGTGTAACGTACTGTGAATGCAGAGATTGGGGTATAGACTTCTGTCTATACTTGAAAAATTGGGGTATTTTTTTTTTTAACCAATTAAGAGTAAGTTTGTTTTTGTTATATATCAGACAGACTTGTTTTTCTGCTCCGGTATGATCAATTCCAAATGTTTACAAAATTTCTAAATGTTACTGTAGCATATAACCATCATTTATTTTCAACCTTAAGCATACACGACTCTAGGCGAAAGTGAATCTATCAGCCTGTGTGAAATGCGCTAGGCTGTACGCGCATGTTTTGCTTGCTTCATGAGTGTTTCTGCATTATATAAGTCGCATTTTATTAGCCTAAATCGCAGCTTTTTCAGATGAAAAAACTTTATAACGACTTATATTTCTGAAAACATCACCGTTAGGAGATTTATAACAAGTGGTTCCCTGCATTATTACAACAAAACGCATGATTACAGTATGAGCTGCTGCAATGGAGCAGCTCTAATGCTATTAAATTAAAGATGATGTACCATAGAACAAAAAATGAGCAGTGAAAGTAACTTGTAAAATACATTTTAATGGTCATATTTAATTATAGAAATAACTGAAGGATATGCAGTCAAACCAAAAATTATTTATTATTATTTTTTACTAGTGGGTGCAGGATAGCAATATAAAGTAAACTGTGACATATTACACCCCAAAATTCTTGGACTACTATTAAAATGTATAATTTGAGACCAAAAATGATAAGTTCAGGTTTGCATGAACCTGGTTGACAGCATGCCCAGGAGACTGCAGGCTGTCATTGAGGCTAAGGGTGGCTTGACAAAGTATTGGTATTGTGTAAATATTGTCATACTAACAGTTGTCTGAATAATTTTTGGTTGATTGCAATCCATTACATACTGTTATCTGACATTATCAATCTGACATCACCATTTTTGAAACTATAGCAAATAAACTGTGATAATGTAAGAAAATGTGAAATATTTTAGTTTGACTGTATCTATTTGATAAATGAAGCTAACCAACTAACATTATACATGTACCAAAAATAAAAGTCTCGGTATCGGGCAAGTACTGGAAAAAGTGGCATTGATGCAATCCAAATATCTTATTTATTAATTATTTCCACATTTTATGGTCTAAACTTCATAATTTAAAGCATATTGTACATTAAATTTCCAGGATTTCCTAAACACAGTGGACAATATTGTCTCCGGTAATGTCAGTGATACATGGAACAAATTGAACAAAGACAACGAGACAGAAAAAAACAGCGTTAAACTTCTGAGCACTATTGAGAATAAGTGACCGTCTCACAGATGAGTTTGCGATTCATGAAACATTCATTCAGCTGAACAGAGCCACAATTAAAAACTCATTCAGTATAACATCAGCACTGCCAAACTCAACTACTGAGATTGTGATACCACAGCTTCCTTTGAGATACTTATAAATAGAATAAAATGAAATTATATATACGGATACGGATGGACTCTCGGAAACATCTCTCGGACAGGAAAGTGCAACTCTTTTTGAATGGGGAAACATCAAATTCTCCAAAACTGTTACAATTACATTAAGCTTACGACTAAATTTCATAAATATTGTTCCTTATGCCCCAATAGAGTTAAAAAAATCTAGCGGGACTTCTAAAGGCAGCTGCAGTGAAGCGCTAACTTTACTAATCAACGATTGGCTCTTTCATTAAGAAGGTGGGGCCTCGTGGCCATAATGAGCGTTGCATCTTTTCTCATTCACAGTTATATGAGTCACAAGTCTTGGGTATTCAATCCACCTTATTTTTCCCATAAGAGTGGGTGCAGCCATTTGTAATTTTTTTGTGTCTGGCTTCCGGTCTCATCCACTTCCAGCTATATTTAGCTGCACAAAAAGCTTGTTTTGCTGCTTATTATTGCAAACTGGTGTGTCTTACCATATTATTTTAATGTATTATCTTAATTATGAACACACTGGTTTGTAGTATAAACTGTTTTACTGTTTACTGCACTTCGATATTCTTGGTTATTTCCCTATGGCGGATTATGAACCGGACGTCTTACACATTACCAGAAAACAGCTTACTTCCGCATTGAAGGAAAGGTGGATAGTCTTTGTTTATACAAAGTCAACACACAAAGTCAATTTCAAGCCTTCAATTGTAGGGCATTTTTACTCACCATTTTCAGTATGGTGTCAGAGCGCAGCTTGCGTATTTTGTGTATAGGGAGGATCGATTTCCACTTTATTTTTTCTGGATTTTTTTTCAATACAATTTATCATTAAAAATTGTCTCTAATGAAATCAGTTAATAAAAGCTTACCAGTTTAACCAATCGTTTAAAATGTAGTGAAATTAAAGTTTATCAGAACAAAACATTTAATTAAATTAATTAATTAATTTATTTAGTCAAATAAGATGTTGCACAACAGAACTGTATAGATTAAAACACGGATGAAAATTGATCTTGGTTGTATGATATATATTCTTTAAAATAAAAGACTTTAAAATAAAAGATCAAACTTAGATGGCATGAGGGTGAATACATTTTCTGCATGTTCATTTATATACCTTTAAGGTGGAGATTGTGGTTGCTCTTATAAGTAGTTCATTGTTTTTAATTTTGCTCTGTCCATAAGCTGCATTCATTTCTGAGTGACACAAAAGTGGCTACATATCAGGTGAAGATCATTTGTGACCCTGGACCACAAAACCAGTCTTAAGTCGCTGGAGTATATTTGTAGCAATAGCCAAAAATACATTGTATGGGTCAAAATTATTAATTTTTCTTTTATGGCAAAAATCATTAGGAAATTCCATGAACATTCCATGTTCCATGAAGATATTTGGTAAAATTCCTACTGTAAATATATGAAAACTTAATTTTTGATTAGTAATATACATTGTTAAAAACTTTATTTGGACAACTTTAAAGGCAATTTTCTCAATATTTTGATTTTTGCCTCAGATTCCAGGTTTTTAAATAGTTGTATCTCGACCAAATGTTGTCCTATCCTAACAAACCATACATCAATGGAAAACTTATTTATTCAGATATATAAATCGATAAGAATTAGGTTGACAACATTCACCCTCAGAGTCTTTATTTTATTTCATTTATTTTTTATTTTATTTTTATTTATTTTATTACAATTTTATTGCATTTTTTTAGGTGTTTGTAAGGTGTCACAGGAATGGAAAAAGACATTATGACATTGATATGCAGCCCTTGTTGCTGATATCTTGTACATATAACAATTGTCCTTCCTCATTCTTCATCTGTCTTGGCCTGAAAAGTTATTTTGCATAGTTGCCACATGCATTTTCACATTTTAAAACAGGTTATGCTTAGGTTCACAGGAATTTAAAAAGCTTCTTTAAAAAAAAAAAAAAAAGAAAGAAAAAAAAGAAACTCCAAATTGGATAAAGCCTTCTGCTAAATGGGTAAATATAAAATGTAAATGTATTATTCCACTCAGGTATGTTTGGTATTAAACTACATTAGGATTAAGATTTAAACTTTAACTCTAAATGTAAACTCACTCTTACTTATGACATTCTTACTATGTTGTGGTGTCTTTTAAAAAGGTGCTTTTAGACATTAAATGAGAAATGCATGCAAGCTAATGGAGGAAAAAAAAAACGTAAGGGGAATTCTTTTGTAGGTGGATCATTTCACAAGGAAACAAAGTCTCTTCAAACAGATTACTTCACAGACTATCATGTCAGCATTGTTTTTTTTTTTCCAGGCCCCAGGTAAGACTTCTAAATTCTGTTTCTTCTTTCATGTGGAAAATACATCTGCTGTGTGTTTATTTGTTGTTTGTTCATAAAATGTTTTGATAGACTAGTTTAAAAGTTTAAATGACCACTTTTATATGACCTTTATCTTGTTAATGATTTTTCAGTATCATTATACCTATGTTGTGTATATATGACGCTTGTGGTTATTAGATTCTGACATGTCACATATGACAGAATTTTCTGCTTCACAGAAAAATCCTGGATGTCCTAATGAATAAAAGAGAATCCACGTTTTGAGGAAATATGCTTATGTGATTGTTATTTACCTTAAATGTGAAACATGGCTAATGAAGGTACAAAACAATACATACTTTTGTTAGAAATTATTAAGTATGGTTGTATTATGTTTTTAGTTAGAAGTTTATCACCATCCGAAGAAACCAATAGTTTGATCTGACTGCTTTAAATTCAACAAAATTTGTCAACAGAATAAATTAAAAAAAACCTAAAAATGCCTAGCTAAAGTAATGTTTTCCGTAATATCTAAGTAAATACTTGTTCGAAATAATTCAGCAAATTTTGTATCTCATTCTGCTTATTTTGATCAATTTAAATCATTTTGTTTTACTGTTTAATATCATTAAAATGTTCATTTTCTGCCCATTACAGTAGCAATCATCATAGTTATCCTGCTGACCCATGTGTCTGTTGTGGAAACTCTTGATTTTTCAGGAATAAGTATAGATTTAGAGGTAAAGAAATGTTTTTTTTATGTTTTGCATTTTATCACACAACAAAAGTATGAAATAAGATGATGAACATTCCTGTCTTTTTAAAATATCTAATCTAAGATTATTTAAACATGTTTTTACATGTTAGATATACAGTATGCAACATTGATGCAACACACACACACAAAAAAAACTGTTGATTTATGTGACATACATTTATATGTAAATAAATATTAAATTAATACTTTTGGAATTACTAACATTCATTCAGTGTGAGATTTTTTTTGTCGTTCCAGTTAAGCTACACAGATGGGCCAGTGCATCATATAAGACGAAGAAGTGCAGGTCTGGATCACAGTTTTGTCCTCCATTCAAATACAGAAAATATTTTTATATTCTATGAAAATGAGGACTTGAAAAGTAAGACCTACTATTGCACTCATGGTCACTGAAATTACATTATGTTTTCATAAGTATAGATCCAGCGGAATACATTATGGTTGTGGAAGTAAATGTATCCGAAACTGTAGCAATCAGCGAAATCAGATCTTCTACAAACTCTGTCATACTTCCACTTCAAGTGGACAATGGTGTTGAAATTACAGCTTTCAACATTTCGACAGGTGAGCCATGTCAAAACATAATCATCCTTCTGGATGTCTGTAAATTAACAATAAATCTGCAGGTAATGACACTATTAATGTTATTTAAAAACATAACTACTGATATTCCAATTCTTATCTCTTTTTCAGTGTGTTCTTTGAATGAAACACAGTATCAGTGTAAATGTGAGGGTCTGTTTGTTTGGCCAAATGACACGTGTCACTTGTATGAAGCCTGTGATGACATCACTGATGGTTCATGTACATGTATCAATGCCCTTCCAGCTGATGGACAGTTCTGTCAAGGTGAAACAAATGCAAAGTTGTGCAAAATCAGTATTTACTATTTATAATAGCCTGACTATTATAGATTGGAAATTGTTTTTCTCAAACCTTACTGTTTGTTCTTGCAGAGCCACTTTCTGACTTTACATACGAGTATGAGACTGAAATTGATTTAAATTTGTATGACTTGTTGCTGGTGGACGACTTACGGAATTTCGTCACAAATACCAACCTGCCTTTCCCTTTAAATAACAACATAAACATCACAGATATTGACATGACCACTGGTAAGAACCTAATTTTCTATTTATGTCAGGTGGTAATGAAATATTCGCTAAAGAAATATTACACTTACTTACACAGAATATTTTAGTTTGATTGTTTAACCGCATAACTAACCCAGCTATCACAAGTATGTTTGCAAGATGTCTGTTTAATATCACTTGACCTGGAAAGCATCTGCTGTGTACAAACATCTGACAGACTTCTACGTCAGTTGTCTTTCATAACAACACACTGTCGCTAAGTTCACGTCTTCCTGTTTCACTCCGCGGTCTCTTGTCTTGCGACTCAACATGACTTCTGTTCTGACTTATACAAAACTGATCATGCATGACTTCAGTGTTCAAAATGGAAACCACAAACCTTTTGATAAATTGCTGGAATTCTAGAAAGAAAACACAGGTCGCTTGGAAGAACAACAAACTGACAAGATAAGCTGGATAAGAACTTAAATAGACAGAAAGAAATATAACACTGTTGATAAACATTGTTGGCTAACTAATAGAGAATTGTATAATATCCTAATAATAACATATGAGTTAACTGAATAATAATTTAGTGTTTTTCTACATTTTAAGTTTTCTTTTAGGTGGATATTTAGTAGATGGATAACGTACTGTTAGCAGGCATTAGTCCAAAAAAAAAAAAAAAAAAAAGCTTTCTGTGATTCAAGATTGTGATAACCCTGTGGGTTTATGTTGGAATATGTCTCACCTTACCATTACTATTCCAGTGTGTGGCTTAAATGGAACAGAATATGAGTGCAAGTGTGAAAAGAACCATTTCTGGCCCAATGGCACCTGCAGGGCCTATCAGGTGTGTGATGCCATTGTGGAAGACACTTGTGGGTGTATTCAAGCTCTCCCTTCAGATGGTCCACTATGCCAGAGAGGTGGTTAACTGAATTTGCATCATTACATTTATGTCACTGATGTGGAAGTTGTTTGAATAATCTTATATATTTAAGTCTTTTCTAAACACTGTTGTTTGAATTATTAAAATATTGAGCTATTTTTTACAAAATAAGTCCCTTTTCCAGATATAGATGAATGTCTGGTCAGTCCACTTATATGTGGTCCAAATTCCACCTGCACAAATCATTTGGGAAGTTACAATTGCTTCTGTTTGAATGGATTCACTACAACAAACTCAAGTCTCCCCATCAGCATCAACAACACATGTACAGGTATTCAGAAATTTGTCTGAGGGTTTTATACGTTTTCTCAGGCTTGTTATTGTAAATTCAGTCAAATCTCTTTGATATGATTGACAGCTGCATTTCTGAACAATCAGTTTGTATTTGTTCTACATGATTCAAAACTGATGTGCTTTATGGAAGCTGTCAGACTGGACATTTTGTCAGTACCATGTTTTAATCATTTGTTTCATTTCAGATATTAATGAATGTCTCAACTCCTCGCTGATGTGTGGGCCGAATGCTAACTGTTCCAATTACAATGGAAGCTATTCATGCATTTGTTGGGAGGGATATAACGTTACAAAGATGAATGAAACTATTAATAGCAGTAACCCGTGCATAGGTGTGATTCATTTATTGTCATGATTTTCAGATGTTGTTAAAAATTCTAATTACAGTTTTTTCTGTAATTAGAAATTTATGTTAAGTATTGAGAGATTGTTCTGAAATATGTTATTCTCTTTCCAGATATAGATGAATGTGAATTCAGTTCATCTGTTTGTGGTCCAAATGCCAACTGCACAAATCAAATGGGAAGTTACAATTGCTCATGTCTGAATGAATTCACTGCAACAAACTCAAGTCTCCCCATCACCACCAATAACACATGTACAGGTACATTCTATATTCAGATATATGTAAAACTTGAAAGTTTTGCTCATTCCTATAAAATGTAGGCACACAGTGCATACGGATAAGTGTATTTTCCATAATCAGATTTTTATACTGTTTTTCATCTCTTCCTGTAATAAAGATGTGAATGAATGTCTTAAGACATCAGAGGTCTGTGGTCCAAACTCTTACTGCACTGACTCAACTGGGAGTTACAGCTGTTCCTGCTTGACTGGATTTACTGTAATAAATAGCAGTGAACCAGTCAGCACCAGTAACCCATGCAATGGTGAGCATGTAGCAATTACATCACACATATTACATGTAGAAGTGAGTTCTAGCTTCACGTATGAATTCTCTAACCTTCAATTACAGCCTTACTTTTTTGTATTTTTGATATAATTGCCAACTGAATTTCTGAACAATCAGTTTCTATTTGTCCTACTTGATTCAAAGCTGATGTGCTTTATGATGCTGTCAGACTGGACAGTTTAATCTTGTCATCAGCCACATTTTTATCATTTGTTTCATTTCAGATATTAATGAATGTGTCAACTCGTCGTTGGTGTGTGGGCCGAATGCTAACTGTTCCAATTACAATGGAAGCTATTCATGCATTTGTTGGGAAGGATATAAAGTTACAAAGATGAATGAAACTATTAATAGCAGTAACCCGTGCATAGGTGTGATACATTAATTGTCATATATTTTAGATGTTGTAACACATCCTTTTACTAATTACATTTGTAATTAGAAAAAAGATTATAAATATTGAGATATTTTTCTGGAATGTGTTATTCCTTTTCCAGATATAAATGAATGTCTGTTCAGTCCATCTGCATGTGGTCCAAATGCCAACTGCACAAATGAAATGGGAAGTTACAGTTGTTCTTGTCTAGATGGATTCACTGCAACAAACTCAGGTCTCCTCATCAGCATCAATAACACATGTACAGGTACATTCTATACTTAGGTATTTGTAAAACCCTCAACGTTTTACTCATGCCTGTTATTGTAAATTCAGGCAGAAAGTGCATAAGAATAAATATATATATAATCAATATATTTTTTATGACTGTGGCTGTCAGATGATTTTTAGGCAAACTATTTTCTATTTCTTCCTGTAATAAAGATGTGAATGAATGTCTAAAGACATCAGAGGTCTGTGGTCCAAACTCTCATTGCACCAACTCAGTTGCGAGTTACATCTGTTCCTGCTTGACCGGATTTACTGTAATAAATAGCAGTGAACCAGTCAGCACCAGTAACCCATGCAATGGTAAGCATGTACCAAATACAGAACACATGTAAAAGTGAGTTCTAGCTTTACATACAAATACTCTGAACTTTAATAATAACCTTGATGTTTTTTTCTTTTTGATATGATTGACAGCTGAATATCTGAACAGTCAGTTTCTATTTGTTGTACATGATTTAAAGCTGATGTGCTTTATTTATGGATGCTGTTAGACTGGGCATTTTCATCTTGTCAGCAGCCATGTTTTTATCTCTCTTTTTTTTTTTTTACCCCAGATATTAATTAATGTCTTAACTCCTCATTGGTGTGTGGGCCAAATACTAAGTGTTCCAGTGTACCAATTACAATGGAAGCTATTCATGCTCCTGTTGGGAAGGATATAATGTTACAAAGATAAATGAAACTATTAATAGCAGTAACCTGTGCATAGGTGTGATTCATTTATTTGCATTATCGTGATTTTCAGATGTTGTTAAAATTTCAATTTCAATTTATTTTTTATTTTTTTGTAATTAGAAAATTATTTTAAAGATTGAGATATAGTATGTTTGTATATGAAATATTATTCTTTTTACAGATATAGATGAATGTCTGTTCAGTCCATCTGTATGTGGTCCAAATGCCAATTGCATAAATGAAATGGGAAGTTACAATTGCTCATGTCTGGATGGATTCACTGCAACATACTCAAGTTTCCCTATCAGCATCAACAACACATGTACAGGTACATTCCATATATTTAGATTACCACTTTAAATAATGAGATAAATTGGATTTTTTTGTTTAGAGCTTTAAATGTTCTCAATGCTGATTTGTCAGCATCTTTAAAGATTAAAAGTGTATTAAGTACAAGAGGATATGCTGAATTTTAAAACCATGTCATGATAATTTTCAAATAAATTTCATCAACACAACAACAACACCATCAGCACCACCAACAACACCATCAACACCAACACCATCAGCACCACCACCAACACCAACACCATCAACACCAACACCATCAGCACCACTACCAACAACACCAACAACAACAGGAACAACAACACCAGCAACAGGTATTCGCAGTAAATCAACCAGAATAAAATGATATTCATATTTTTGTTCTGACAATATTTCTAACAACAGCATAGACAGGTACTGTAAATCTAAATGTTGCACAAAAGAATAAAGAATTAAGATGATCTTTGTATTAGCAGGGCTACAAAAATGATATGTATTAACCAGAGGTTGTGCTAGACTTCAACACTGTCCATCATTTTGACGGACAGGGTCGTAAAAACTTCCATCATAATCTATTATTACCCGTTTTTTTATTTTTCATATTTTAATTAGAATGACGCATTTAATTGCTTTCATTTTTGTTAACATTTTCGTTTTTAACCATGAACCTACAGGACAACAGCGCAGTGTTTAAAAAATACGCTAGGACTGGGTAAAAAAAAAACTTTTAATAGATTTAATAGATTCTCATTTTAATGAACCAAAATCAGAATCGATCTCATGGTCTATGCTGTTTTCAGTTGATGAATAGACAGTATATAGTGCGTCTTCGTTTCAACAATAAATAGCAATAGGCTAGGCTTTGTGTTACTTTTGGTATGAAACAAAGTCTCAGATTTCAAATTCTGTCAATTTCCTTAGGAAATTCAAGCAATAAATATCGTTTTGGTGCTCTTTAATGTGGAGTGATAGGTCGTTGTAGCTTTTGGGTACTCGCCTGCGTAATCAAACGCATAGGAAAACGTCTAGGTTACGTACGTAACCCTCGTTCCCTGAAGGAGGGAACGGAGACGTTACATATGGGAACTCGCCTGAGTGACCAATCGCCTCTG
>JAHKKF010475979.1:0-24865 GCA_019740295.1 Labeo calbasu
ATCCCCCTGCTTCAGCCGAAGGAGGATGAATTCCGGACGGAGTAGGGGATCCATGGGGGAAACACAACGGAAACAAAAGACTGTGAAAAAGGTAACGATAAACAAAACGGAGGAGAAAACACGAAAAACTGTTGCGGTTGGACGTTCTGTCACGCTGCAGGCAGGAACAGACAGATGAAGACGAGAAATAAACAAAATACATTTAATAATCCACAATGAAGCTCAGGAACATGAACACAGGGAAGTAACATTTAATGTCCAACAAACCAAGAGGGAAAACACACGCTATATATACACTGACTGATTAACACACACAGGTGCAGACAATGAGGGAGAGACCAAAACACACAGAGCTGCAGGGGGAAATGATGGGAGAGACCAACTAGAAAGTCCAGGGGTGTGACAATAGATGGGTATAGGATATATAAGTATATGAGCAACAGGACTGAAGGTAACAGGATTGAGATTTTAGAATAAAATTAGCAAACACATAAAATATAGCCACATGGAGTACATACTAATATTATGAGGATACTCAGCAAATTATAATGATTCTTCAAAGATTTTATTTTTAAAATAAACAAGTAACATCTAACAAATAATACAGGTAACATTAGGTACATTTATAATGATGCTGCCAGCCAAAGTTACAATATCATCAAATATACAGAAAAAAAAATAAGGCCACATGCTTTCGGTCATTTCATTGCCTTCAGAAGACCCAGATGTTGCATTGTTGTGTTAAAAATGGTGGAATTGTGGAATTGTGAATTAATTCACAGATGGGATATGGAGGTATACAAACATGCAAAATAAAAATGATTTCTGAAGGATTTTAGAATGTAGTGTTAGACACTGGGGACATGCATAAATGCTAAATTTTCAGTGTTTTAGATAGTTTTTAATCATTTTAAAAATGAAATATTTAAAATTTGCAGTTAGATTAATGTGCAGGACATTTTATTTATTTTATAGTTCATTTTTTTATGCATATTTGTACATGTTATGTCCTGGGCACAGAAATGGCACCCATTCGATAGAATGGCCCATGAAACAGATCAGAACCTCTCTCTAAATGCTTCCCAACTTTGCGTTCTTCACCTAATGAATTTTTCAATCCTCTAGTGAGTAGCTGCTTATTGCAGTGTGAGAGCTGATATGAAGATACGTTAGTCCTGTCTGACATTCTTTACCAGAGACAGGTGAACCCAAAGAATGTCTTGTGTTTTTGAGTCTGCAGGCAGTCTGGCTCTCATGTTCATGGGTCATGTCTAAACAGAGTCCTCCATCTCTTGCACAGTCTCTGTTCTCACAATGCATATCTAAATAGCCCCATCTTACATTACAATGTAGACAAAATTGTCTCTGACCAGTGGAAAGGTGGCATCTATCTATTCTTCTCTTTTTTATCCTCAGTCTATGAGTATGAAAGCGTGGGCAGATGTATAAACTTAGCCCATATGTTAAGATTTAAGAAATAGTCCGACTAGCTAGCCAAGGGGTTAACAATTTTGTTTCGTTTTTTTAAATCAAATTAGATCAATCTTCGATTTTATGTAAGTGACTAAAAAGTTTTAAAGAAGAAATGTGATGACTAACTTACTAGTATAAGCTTTCAACAAACATTCAACTTTCCACTATTTATGACTACATACTGTAAGACATCAGATATAGTCCTATCTGTCAGTCTTTGCCATTGGCTGTACTGCCGCTTACTCTGACAGACAGAAAGAACCCGATGAATGCCTTCTGGAGTCTATATGGAGTCACCATGGCTCATATATCTACAGTCTCCTTTATCTAGTCTTTCTTTTTTTAAAATCACAAAAACACCTAAACTGCCTTATTTTCTTTGTAGGACTTGCTGCTGTTGTTGTTATTTTGCCTGTACATGGCATGCATATGGATGTATCCCTAAATGAGAGGCGATGTCTCACAATCATGCAGAGATCACCAGTGTAAATCAGAGCTGTGCCTGTGCAGATAAATCGCTACTGTTTCCTTCTTTCTTTATTGCATCCCAGTTTGCATACTATACATCCTACAAAGGATTCATACTTTTGTGCAAAGTATCTTTTTTTAAAGGTGTCATTAATTTAAAATGCCATATTAAATATTCAGTGTAAATTTATGCATTTGTATAATTTAGCTGAATAAAAATGACACAAATCAAATAACAGGATCCGAAGATCTGAATTACACTGTGTAATTCTGTGAATAAATATATAATGGAATAATAACATGGAAATATTATACAATGAATTATCCAATAAATCTAATTAAATAATATTTGCAGCACCAACATGCCGGTGTGGTCAAAGTAAAACTATAAAGATAATAGCAAATCTCACAAATGTTGATGTTCTAATGAAAAGCCAGGCATGTATTGCCATTTAATAAATGTGTTGAGATAAGAGTGACGTATGATCAAGAGAGGAATTAAAGCCACAGATGACATCCTACTAAACTTTCTCTACATGCTCTTTGCTAAAAGTTACTGTCAATGCTATATATGCAAACTGGGACAAATCTATTATAATTAATATTATCATGTCCATTATCTTGAAGGTTTTTATGTTACATTGTGATATTGTCCGTGCTATGTTTTGTTAATTATTTTGTGCTATGTTTAAAGTCTTTATTCTGTGTAAATAACAGGAAAATGTGCTAAAGGTGCTAAAGGTTAGTGTTTAGTATGTTTGAAAAGTAGGGTGGCACACCGGTCCCTCTGTATATGACGCCCAGCCCCCCAAAATGATGATATTTTGAAATCAAATCCTATTCTCCTGTGAGGACTGGGGGAAGCTTTCATTAAAATATTTCATGCATGCAAATCTTCCTCACAAAGAGGCAGATATTTCACTCTATTTTTGCCAACATTTGTGTGAGAAAATCCAGAGAAAATCCATCAAATCCTTTGAAAATCCAATAATATTTGCATAGAGCTTAAAACATGCAAAGTCACTGAATATGAATTAAACCAAAAGCCCCCTACTTACGCATTAAAATGGATTCTGAAACGCTCGACTCCTACAGGTAAACCCAAATCGGGGTCTTTGGTTAAATGGTGCTTATTGGATGGACAAAACATTTTAAAAGACCAATACACGTGCATAGCACTTCATTCATTACCATCTCTATTATGAAAGCTGTTTAAGAGGACCAAAACAGCCGCCAGGTGTTGAAAACAAGTGTTGAAAAAGCTTTGTCTTTTGCTTCACTGATGGTAAACCAAGGCCGACTGACTGAAGGCTGACCAGTTTGCTCTCTGCCAACCTTGTAATGACAAACACACACTGACAACATATTAAGAATGCAACAGGCAATCTATTCAGCAATTAATGATGTAGGAAATCAGCCCTTATGCTGAAGATCCCAAGAAAACAGCAATGCTTGCAACAATTTTGCGTTCCACTTGACCTTGAGGACTTTTATTGTATATCTATACTTTATCCAAACCTGCCTTACCCATATATGCTTGAAGCTCTCATTTCACAAGGCCAGCGGTAATTAAAGTAGAAAACTGTAGCGATCCAATGAGTCTAGGTCCACAAAGCTTTTCAGAAAGTTACACAAAGTACTGCACATTCCTTAAACCTACAGTATGCAAGCGCTCTAATGTAGTTTGCTACTTTGAAACTACTCATTATTTTCAGTAGTTAAGCTACAGTCGAACTATACCATTTGATAAAGTAATTCTTTGATGAAATCTCTTATGCTCACCAACGCTGCATTTATTTGATCAAAAATGTGTCTGTGAACAAAAAAAAAGTATTATAATGTCTTTTCTATTTTAGTATTTTAGTACTATATCTGTGATGACAAAGCATTTTTTATTTTATTTTTTTTTAGGAGCCATTACTCTGGTCTTCAGTGTCAGTTGAAAATAAGGCGTTCTTACTAATTCTTACTAACCCCAAACTAAATGACTACATGAAGCTTCTCTTTTTAATAAGTATCTGGCACAGAAACAATGAACAGCGATGAACACTGCAGACACAACTGTGGTTTAATAAAAGAGATAAATCTAAGTGTGATGTCATCCAACAAATCTTAATTAACAGAATTTGAATGCTTTTTTATTTATAACTGAGCATTTGGGTCACACAGACCACAAATCTGATGGGAGCAGTGGCGATGACACACAGCTTATATCTGCATCTTTGTGAGTAACTAGAACCCCACAGGAGAGAGAAAAAAAAAATACAACACACATGAGACACGCGAGTGTGCAGCACATAGTGGCTCTCGCATTGCTTGATGTGACAGACAACTAGTTGTCCAGTGCAGTCCCTTTCACACGGCACAGGTTTACTGAAAATAGAATGCAGTTGTCACTCTCGTTAATAACCAAACTGTGTGTTCAGCAGAATACCAGTTTACTCCACAAGCACAAAAAAGATTCATGTATGCCTATGTATCAAGTTTATAGGACAAAGCTTTTTTAAGGCTTGCAAAAGAAAGTGCATTCCCGGTAATGATTACTTTCATCAGATAGCTATGTTTTATGCAGTATTCTGCAGTCCATAAACTAGGTAGGCCAATATTTTCCTTCACTACACCTTGTGAAAAGAAAATGTATTTAATTGTATTGAAAGTGCACTTGTAGTGTGCTTCAAATCTTGAGTTAAAAAAGAACTACTTAAGTGTACCTAAAGAGAGTCCACTTTTATGATTATGATAATGGCAAAGAAGAGATGTATCTACCTAAATAGGTAAATAAATAAATAAATAAATAATTTAATTTAATACAATTTTTTTATTTAATTTAAAAATTGCATTTAACTTGCTTTTTTTCACCAGGGTACAAAGACCCCAATGCACTATAAGAAGAAGAAACATTGTCTGTGAATAACAGTGCTGATGAATGTGTTGTTTTATATATATAAATACAATACATAACCCCATCTTCATGTTTGACAATATGGTATAATTGTATTGTCAGACAAAGAAATTCGAAATTCTGAAATTTGTGTTGCGTTACAGCAGGTTCACTTACAATACAAAACTTTATCACATTGGTATTCTGTTTTTGACGTCACACATCATCACAAATGTTAATGAAGTCACAAAGGAGTAATAAGTTCTGCTGATTGCTAATTGGTTTGAGATCAAATTAAAACTTTAAGATGTTATACTACTATTACATATATATGTATATAAAGTAACATTTTCAGTATTTCACAGAATGTAATAGGTGTTAATGATAAATCTCTTGTGACATTTTTACAGGCTACTGTATACAGGTCATCAGGGTACCATATAGACTTTATGAAAGAATTTGCTGATTTTCTGTCTGAGTTAGTGCTGCTGCAGATAAAGTCTTAATTGTTGGTGATTTTAATATCCATGTAGATAATGAAAAATATCCACTGGGATTAGCATTTATAGACATTCTAAACTCTATTGGAGTTAGGCAACACGATTCAGGGCCTACTCATTGTCTTAATCATACTCTAGATTTAATATTATCACATGGGATTGATGTTAATGGCATTTAAGTTCTGCAGCAGAGCGATGATGTCTCAGATTATTATCTAGTTTTGTGTATACTCTGTTTAGTTAAAGCTGCAAATTCAACTAACCTGTTACACTTCTATCACTTCCACCACAAAAGACTGCTTTGTAAACAATCTTCCTGATTCCTGATTCAGCATTGCCAATAGCTCAGAAAAACTTTATGTTGTAACAGAAAAAATGGACTCTCTATTTTTTTAACACTTTATACATATAGCTGCTCTATTACACTTACAGAAGATCAAGGAAAACAGTCAGACACTGTGGTATAACAAGCACACTTGTGCCCTAAAGAGAACAGCCCAGAAAATGGAGTGCAGCTGGAAGAAAACAAAACTAGAGGTATTTTGTATTGCACAGAGGGAAAGTGTTTCTCCCTACAGAAAGAAGAAAACAAATACAAGCCCAGGTATTTATTCAATACAGTAACAAAAAATAAAGCATCAACAGGCGCAGGCATTTCCCAACAGTGCAGCAGTAATGACTTCATGAATTTCTTTACTTCCAAGTTTGATACTATTAGAAAGTAAATGATATACATGAAGCTGTCAGCTACAGTATCACATTGGATAGATGCACTATTGCTCCCCTGAGGAACAATTCCACTCATTCTCTGCTATAGAAGAGGAAGGACTGCATAAACTTGTTAAATCATCTAAACCAACAAGATGTATGTTAGACCCTATACCATCTAAGCTACTAAAAAAGTGTTTCCAGAAGTAATAGAAAATTATTAATCTGTCCCAAAAACCTTCAAACTGGCTGTTATTAAGCCTCTCATTAAAAATACAACTTGAGCTGTAGAATCTGTATTTACAGGGCAATCTCAAATCTCTCTTTTCTGTCAAAAGATATTGGAAAAGGCAATATCCTCACAACTATATTCCTTCCTACAGAAAATGGTATCTGTGAGGTTTTCCAGGAAGGATTTAGACCATATCATAGTACTGAGACTTTCTCTTTAGAGTTACAAACGGCCTGCTCTTATCACCTGAGTGTGGCTGTATCTTTCTTGACATCAAGTTATCAAGTCATGTATCAATATGCGGTGGAGATGTAATTCCATTAATGCTTAAGTCTTAAGAGACGCTATTGGTGAGGCGTACACGATGATTTAATCACCACATCTTTTGCGTATCATCCATGTTGAGTGGTGAGATATCTCTTTCTTTCAGCCCAAGACTCCTTAGGACTCTTCCTGTTGGGCCATACATCAATCCTCTGTAAGATATAATGACAAGGATGTGTTTGATTGGGGCTTAGGTCTTTAGCCAATCCTGTGTTCTCAGAAGCACTGTACTCTGGATCCTGTTACAATAGATACATCCATCACAATTGATATTGCTCCTTTATCTATCAGCAGGTCAGGTTTAATGAAGGTTGTGGAGGTTGTGGAGGCTTCTTTTCTTAACATTACTTCCAACCTTCTGATAACTCTGCTATAGCGTGTGCATCTACCATCATGTGTAGCCTTGCTAATCTGCAATATGTGGCTCAGTGTTTCTCTGGCTCTTCTGCAAGCTAAGCTTATTAGTAGTGGGTTTCTTCCTCTTGCGCTTCTTGCTTTTGTTGGCACGACCATACCTCTTTGCTGAATACCTCAGAGACAGAGTCGAGGGAAGATCATTGCTGGATTCTCCAACCACAAGTGGATTACCACATCAGTGTCTTCAGCCATGAGGTCTTTGCTATCAATAGAGCAGCCTGGCTGTTTTATCCACTCTTCACTGGATTCACTTGAAGAGGTAGTCACTTCCTTACTGATTCTGCATGGATTATTCACTTTGTTTAGAATTCACTTTGATGCTAACTCTGGCAATGCTTCATCGATGGGGTTGCTGCTGGTTAGAAGTTTTTGTCATCCTTGTTTTTGTAGGAGTGGAACTGAGGTGGTCAGGCATAGAGTGCTCAGACCTCCTGCATGCATGGATGCATGGAGATGGGGTGTCCTTTGGTAGCACTTCCAAACCTCCGCCGTTATCGTCCTGTCCATTCTGGTCAAAATATTCCAGTGTGCCCCTCCAAGAACAAGTTTCCTTGCCTGAGCTGAGGTAACTTGATGCAGCATTCTTTCCAAATTGTCCAGTGTGTTTCAGTACAACTTTCCCTTTCCAGGTAAAAGTCAGGCCCCGGTATCTTTGGGTATTCAAGACCCTTAATGCTGGGATATCTCCGTCTAAGGTGGTTTTTGACTTGGAACTTGGGTAAACAATATTTGCTGGGTCTTTCACGTGCAGTTTAAACAGTCTTTGTATATCTAGCTCACCTTTGTTAGTTATTTTAGCTGGGCTTTGCATTAGATGTTCTTCTTGGAGGAGTCGGTATCAATTTAAGTGAAATTATTTTCACAGTGTGTACTTTTAACACCACTGTTCCCTTATCCATGATTTTCTGCCCCTTCAGCAGGTCTGAGATCAAACTTTTCAGGCCACGGGCACGTTATTTAGGTTATTCCATGGTAAGAAGTGCCTTCTCAAGCATTTCCATCCTCCAGATTTCTGCGTGACTTAACTGTGAAGGTATCAGCAGGGCAGGGTACTGCTATAGTGCTACTGGATCTTAGCATTGCATTTGACACATCGACCACAACATTCTTTTGAATAGACTAGAAAATGATGTTGGCATTAGTAGAATTGCATTGGCATGGTTCAAATCTTATCTGACTGTCATCAGTTTGTAGCAGTGAATGAAGAGGTGTCATATCAGTCACGTATAGTATGGAATACCCCAAGGCTCAGTAATAGGACCATTGCTTTTTACCCTGCACATGTTACCCCTGGGAGAAATCACCAGGAAACATGCTGTTAGCCTTTACTGTTATGCTGATGATACTCATCTCTATATTTCTTTGCAACCTGACAAAACATACCAATTCACATAACGGAATTCATAGTTCATATAAAAAAATTGGATGACTAGTAACTTCCTAAATTCTGAAATGGGATAGTTCACCCAAAAATGAAATTTCTGTCATGAGTTACTCACCCTCATGTCATTCCAAACCCATAAGACCTTTTTTCGTCTTCAGAACATGTGCTGCGCCTTGTTTACATTCAGAAGAAAGCATGTGCATGCATCGTGGCACTCTCCAAAACAGCACTAGAGCGTGGAGAAGAATTGTTGAATAAAGTTATTTTAGGTTTTTGTGCACAACAAAAAGTATTCTCGTAGCTTCATAAAATTACAGTTGAACCACTGATGTCACATGAACTATTTAGTCGATGTTCTTAGTGCCTTTCTGGACCTTTACATGGTAGGACTCCAGCTAACTATTGATTTCATCAAAAATATCTTAATTTGTGTTCTGAGGACGAACAAGGGTTTTACGGGTTTGGAACAACATGAGGGTGAGTAAGGCTGTGTTTACACTAGTGCTTTTGAAAACACTAGACTTTTGAAAACGCTGCAGACCCTGTTTTAGTTTGAAAACTCCAGGGGTGTGTTTCAGTGTAAACGGACCAAAATGGAGACTTTTGAAAACGATGCCGATGATCGTTTCTGAAACGCAGAGAAAACGCTAGCGTAGACAAGGATCGTTTTCATTTTAAAACACTGTTTTAAAAAGAAAACGCACTAGTGTAAACAGGGACTAATTTTGGACCCAAAACCTGGCCATTTGATAATACCTAGAATACCAAAATCGACTGCGGGTGGTAGATCCTTTTAGATCCTTTTCCGCCCAAACAATCTACCTACATACTCTTTCAGTTAAAACCTAGATTGTGGACCAGTCTCTTTAACCTGGCATACACAAAGCACACTATCACATTTCTGTAATTCAAATCCATTAGAGGATTGTTAGGCTGCATTAATTTGTGACTGTGAACACTTTCCATAACACCCAATGTACTTGTTACATTGTAAGAGTAAGGGCATCTCTGCTAATATTAGTCTATTTCATTCTTATACTGTGATCACCGTAACCACCCAGTCTCTATCCAGATCAGATAGTCATTGTAGTCACCCAGATCTAGTTCGTATACAGACCAGACAGTGGATCAGCACCTAGAGATGACCTTTACAGCCCTGAATGTCAGCGGAGACCATGTCAGCTAGATGAACCCTAGAGACAGATCCCCTGTGAAGACCTCGTCACAAGACCACAAGAACCGGACGAGTCCTCTGCATAAACCCTGTGGCCAGCTTTGACTCCTTCAGTATGTGATGTAATTAATCACCAAGAGGAAAGAACTGGATGGTTGTTCTGAGTTATGCCAGTCCACAAACTGACTTGTGTTGCAGCATGGAATTAAACCACAGAATGTTGGTTTCATTTGGCCAGAGGAGATCTGGCCCCCTGACTGTGCCTGGTTTCTCACAAGGTTCTGTCACCGATGGAGTTTTGGTTCCTTGCCACTGTTGCCTTTGGCTTGCTCACACTTAATTTTTGGCAATATTGTTGAGTTGATTGCACATACGCTATTGGAACCCACTTGTTAAGCCTGACATCACGTGTCACCATTTCCGGGTCCAAACACTCTCAGATGCCACAAGAAAGCAACAAATGGTGCTAATATACACTGACAATGTGATATAATACTATCAAAAAATTCTAATCCTAACTTTTATCTCCATCCCGAAATCCCAGATGGCCAGAGAATGATTTATCTTTTATAAATTGTTAAATATTTGTGTCTGGGACACTTTGAGCACGGAGAATGTAGTGTACACCATAGTCTTTTTCAGTGTTTAGCTTATACGTGTAATATGAATAAACAGTGCTTCTAAACAGCTGAGACAGTATTTTCAATTGAAACAAGTAGAGGCTTGGACCGGAAACGGCTTTCCTTACATCATGACTTTACAAATGGAATGAGCTGGATGATGACATCACTGAATCAATGATAAACTGACTTTAACTGAAATATTGACTGTTTACTATTTGTTTACTATTTTGTCTGCATTACTGACTATCTGTTTTCCTGTTTGTAAAGCTGTTTGACACAATCTGTATTGTGGAAAACTTTATGTAACTTATTTTGCTCAGGACCATAATCTATTTAAGTCCACCTCATATTAACAAGTAACTACGTTTCTAACCACATGTCAAAAGTTGTAGCCACATTTTGTGATGCTGTTTGTGTATGTTCAGGTTTTGGGAAACACTAACACATTGAATTATGCAGCTAATGATAATAACTTGAGACCATGCAGTAACTGACTAATAATGCTTTTAGGAAATGCACCCCTGATTTGCTTTAGTCTATGCTTTAATTTTAGTTTAGCTGTTTTGTTTTATTACACAATATTTATTTTTATATACAAATATATTTTTTATAAAAATGGGAAAGAACATTTCATCTTTGTTTTCCTCATTTTTGTCACTCCTTCTCATTGTAAACACTACAGAGTTTCCAATCATTAAATACATATATTAAAACAACCTAGTAAGATTGCATTAAAAAATGCTTTGCAAATGCAAATGCTTTGTTTACTGACCTCTTTACTGACTGTGTCGGTCCCAAACTTGAGGCCTCAGGCTCCAAGCACAAATTGACCTAAAGCCTGCCCTTTTCTTTCTGATGTGCAATAAGGATGTCACTCATCACACATTCCTGCCATATATCTTCTAAAGTTACTCTGTCATGCCCCAATACAACATCATAAGCAAAGCAAAACCGAGAGCTTCAGTAAAAGATTACCTTTGGTGTTGACAGCGCTCCACTTTCCTTGGCTTTTAAATTTGGATTTAGGCCTTAAAGTAGGAGGGAATGTCAAAGAGCACCTCAGGTCAGCTTTTGCTTCTAAAATGGGGTCCCCTAAGAAAACCTGAGTGACATTAACAGCCTCAAGCCTCAAAACAGCACTGAACATGACTGTGCATGCAGTACAAAGTAACATGCAGGCATCTCACATGGTCGACATTGATCCACAAGGCGAAACTTCACACCAACAACTCAAAGAAAACTTTTAATTAATGGAGTGTGTATCGTTTTTAACATACGATCAAAATTAATCAGCCCTCGATTTGAGATATTAAAATCAAATTAATCATGTGAAAAAGCAAATGATGCTTGACGCGTCTCCAGCTGTGCAGAGTCGTTGTTTTTTCTCGCTCTTGCTCCTCTCTTCAGGAGGACATTAGTGCACACCACTTGAGTCAACTGTTGCTGTCACTCCAAATAGTTCACATATGGTAGCTTTAATATATTGTGTTTGGTGGGTTTGTTCAGTCTAGCGTTAGTTTTAATAGATGTAAATTTGCTCTGCTTGAGTGACACTTAAGAGTTTTTTGTTGAAAAAAAAAAGTTAAAATAAAAAAGTAGCATGTAAAATATTCGTTTTCAGTTAAAGGTGTTTTCTTTCTTCAGTGCATTTGCAAAAACTCGGCTTAAGACCGCTTGTGTGATGCAGTGTAAGCGAGTAACTAACCGAAAGCAGTGATGCCACTAACTATATTATGACAGTAGCAATGGTTACATTTTATTTTGATAATCCACTTTAGATAATTTACTATAAGTAACTACATGCCATTAGAGTATTAATAGACTGTTAGGGTTAGTAATACAAGTTGGCATGCTTGCAAAGTTTTTGAGGAACCATCAAAATAGTGTAAACAGATCTCTGCCTTGGAATTATATATTCTATCTGCATTCTGAGCACTTTTGAGATATTGAGCTTCAAAGTTTTTGCGTTCCATAGACTTCTGTAGATAGAACACTTTTTGTTTTCTAAAATAAAGGCCCAAAATGTACACAGCTTACAAAAGAAACATCACATAATGTAAATAAGTTGTCACAGAATGTGGATAACTGAATTTTGAAAAAATGTCAGATAAGAACCTTATAATTCCAAGGTGGCGAGATATAAGCATACAGTTTACAAATAGTCAAATAATTCAAAATCAATAAAAATTACTTATAGTCAGAAGGCTGTCTAAAGTGGACTATCAATATAAAGTATTATTGCTATGTTTTACATAATGTCCTCTCATGCAAAGCATAATCTTGATTAACTGGTTCATTCAGAAGCTTCATTTAAAGAAACTAGTTAATAAAAGTTGTTACTGATTTAGATTCTTCATTGGCGGAGCATTTTGCCTTTTCTAATTTGTAATATTTTGTAAACAAATGTGACCATATTTAAAGCGAAAATCTGGCTAAATAATGAAACAGTTTGTTAAATACTTCTGTTCATTATTGTTTTTGACTTGTATAAATGAAAGCATGTTTATAGTTTAATTGATTGGTTGATTTAAATGCATTGATTCTGATCTAATACTTCTACATTTTTAAAAAGATACAGTAAAATCTAAAGTTTAGTAGTTTAACTACTTTGAAGTTGCAATGTAGTGGCAGAAGAGGTGACAGATTATTTCTTCCATATTGTGAAGAGAATGTAAAGAGAGAAAAAAATGTAGACAGGTGACTTCAGTTCTTCAGTTGTTGAATAGATGGAGGCAGATCTGAATGTAAGCTTGCAGTCGATTGTAAGAAAGAGGCATCAGAGTGAAGTTTGTCGTTTCAAAGGAAGACTGTGTTATGGCATTTTGATTACAAATTATGGTCTTAAAATTTAAAACAAAAAAAAGGGGGGGGCTAGAAAATATGGTACATTGCCATTTCAGGCCAACTTTAAATTATGAGTAGGTTGTGTTCTGACATGCTTCAGTTTTCCAGTTTTTACTCCACCACTGGTAAGAATTTAATGCACACTCAGGCATTTATATACAATTAACTAGATTTCCCCGCCTTATATATGCATGTATTACTCTGGTTAAGGGTGTTAAACATATAGAGATCCCATAGGAGTGACTTCAGACACATCTGTTCTGGCACCTGTGCTAATATTTAGCCTAATGATTGTGCTTTCTTTTGCTTTCCGTAGTAGCGCATAGCGTAAAGATGACTGAGCACTCAGCTGAGAGCATGTAGCCTTACCTCCGTCACAGCACGGATGGAGGAGGATAAGGATCAGCTGATTGGCAGATCATGAGTGATGAATGGCCGAGCTGATAATCTCATCGAGGGGCTGCCAGGATGATCAGATAAAAGCCGCTGTCGCTGTGGGAACTCTCACCACCCCACAGGCTGTCTGTTACACTGAGACATACAGCGAAACACACCGGAGTTTAGCGCGTGAAGGGCTTAGCGTGCAAAAAGACCATGCCGGGAGTTTGGGAAATGTTGGTAGCATTCCCTAGGCTCCTTATATGCAGCAACATATTTTTGTAATGTTTTGGGAATTTGAAGATAAAACCCTGCACTGGTTGTCATTAGCACTTCAGTACTGCAGCAGAGACTTTTGACCATTTGACTTGCTCATTTGAGAGAGAAAATGCAGCGCGCTCAGCCATCAAAGAGCAAAATCCTCCTCCCGCTAAACTTCACGTCCATTCTGTCAAGTAAGTCTCTCCTTTAACTGATGGTAAACTTAATGATAAAGGGGGACCCTGTACTGATCCCGCGTGATTGAAAACCTGCTGTTTTGAAATGTAAATTCACTTAGGAAGGTATGGAGACACTCAGATAAAGGGCTAAAGCTCTCCCGGGATAACTCCCGCAATTGGCGCCACAGCTAAGGCGTGTCAGGTGGCTTGATGAATCCGCGGGGAGGCTGCACCTCAACACCAAGCTCTCCTCAGATCATCATCCTCTCGTCCTTATTCTGTCAACGCCATTGATGAGGCTGTCAGGGACCCTGCTCATTTGAGGGGAGCGCCTGCCTCTCTTTGCATATGCACAACAAGGAAAAGGGAAGAGAGGTAGAGACAAGGCAGGTGCTGAGAGGAGGATACCATGGGGAATAGCATCAGAGACCAAGGACATGAAGAAAATTCCCAACGGAGCTAGCGAGGCAGGGGACGACGCGTGGAGCCGAGAGATACCTCCTCCTAGCAGCAGGAGCCTGGAGCTTTGCTCAGGCGGTGGGAGGGAAGGAGGAGGTCGCCGTAGCTCTGTAATCACAAAGTTCACGCAGAGGAGCGGGAATGTGGAGGCGTTCAAATAAAACAGTCTTAAAGCGTTCTGAGGAGGCCACGTAAGTTTGAGATCAAGTTGTGTCACAGAATACGAGAGGCAACCAGGATGTCTCAGCCATGTAGAGGGCGCTAGAGTCGGCCATGAAACAGAATGTCTAATTAGCGGAACAGCGGGAAAGTTCCGCAGAGTTGATACAGCACAGAGCGCATGTGGACCGGTTTTTGCATTAATGATCTGGAACACGCAGAGCCCCGCTAAACGCGCGGTGCTGCGGGGGCTGGCGCAGAGGTGGGTGGGTGTCCTGTCCCCTCTCACATCCCAGCAGGCCAGTGAGCACGTTACAGTAACAAGATCCTCCTAATTAGACCCCGACACCTCACGAGGGCCTGACATTAATATTAATCGACCTCTGTGGGCTGCGGCTGCATTTGTACTGCATATGCAGATGGAAAGGAATCAACCCACCTAGTTGAGCGAAAGGGGAAGGAGAACAGGAGGAAGATAAACGTGGAGAAAATGAAGAGTGCAAAGGGGAAATAGACAGATCCCTCCAGGGGTGCCATCCACCTCATTTTTTAGGCAGTCCTGACGCTTAGAGTACCCGTTTAGTATCACTTTTAGACATGCAGGGTCCTCCATTGCTTCTAGTTGTTTGCATTATGCATCACATTTAATGGTTTACATGCATCTGCAAAAATCATTTTATATAAATGTACACTTTTATAGATATTTTGGAGCACCTAACCCCACCCCTACCCCTACCCTAAACCTACCCACTTCTGAACAATATAAAACACACAACAGGCAAATAAAAGTACAGTGACAAGTATTTTGAGGAGACCGGGGAGTGTCGTAACACAGGGTTAGTTGTAACACTGTCAGTTTGACAAGTCAGAAAGAAGCTGTGGTGATGTCATCAATATCATACACTCCATTCACATTTTCAATGATACAGTGGCATGTGAATGTGAGCAGCTTTGTAGATTTTATGACCAAAAAGCTGATTTTCAGGAAAGAAAGTCTTTTTTTTTCATTAAGATTATTTTTTGCATAGCAATCATTGTGTTGTAGATACAGTATTTGACTTACTAACCTAAACCTAAACCTAAACTTCTCTATTTTAATTTGATACTTTGCATTCATGCTAACTTAAAACCCACATGCTAAAATAGTTTGCTATGTTTTGGCTGTTTGGGGTGGGGATAGTTGTAACAGTTCATCAAAAATGTTACGACCAACTCCTTATGATGATTCCAATGAGTTCAATTATCCAATCACATCCTCTATTGGAGGTAAAGTCATGTGAGGTTTTTGCTGCACATTAAGGGATTTATGTAAAATGTGTTTCCATCATAGTTTATGCGCATCTTCTTATTGGATAAAAACACTATCAGCCTCAAATGAGCACATGTGCTTTTTGTTTTTTTTTTATTTATGCACATCTTGACATTTCCATCCAGCATTTTTTTTATGTGATATTCCAAAATTCACATAAAAATAGGTTGATGGCAACAGAGTTAGTGACCGAATACAGTACAAACACACACACTCACACAAACACACACACAGCAGTTGTTTTTAAAGTCCTAAAATGAATACAGTATGTTTTTGTCACTTTAAATGGTTCACTTTATTAAAAAAAAAAAAAACTGATTATTCTTTGTTCTTGAATCAAGTTTTTGCATAAATTGGAAGTGTGGGTCTTATTTTAGCAAATTACTTCACACTGTTACAACTCACCCCAGTAGTGGGGTAGGTTGTAACAACGGAATTCTTTGTATTTGACATTAACTTACATACACTCTTAAAAATAAAGGTGCTTCACGATGCCACAGAAGAACCTTTTTGTCTAAATGGTTCCATAAAGAACCTTTAACGTCTGAAGAACCTTTCCGTTTTACAAAAGATTCTATGTGGTTCAGATTACAGAAAGATAAGACAAAGATGGTTCTTTAAAGAACCTTTGACTGAATGGTTCTTTGTGGAATCAAAAATGGTTCTTCTATGGCATCACTGTAAAGAACCTTTTAAAGCAACTTTATTTTTAAGAGTGTAATCTGTGATTATGCAGTACACGTCCAAGTGAGATTTATTTGTAGTAGACAAATGTGGCTACCATATATCAAAGTTTGAGAGATCTAGCACAAACAACCTCTATGTTACTGATGGTCAAACAAAAAGTGTTGCTTTCATCCCCGTTCTCCCCTGTTGCAAAAACTGACTATAAAAAGCAGTATAAAATTATTACAAACAAGTCGCGTTGCAATCAAATTCCTTCGACATTTTTATGCAAGGAACAGAATAAGAATTCGGAGAATAATTGTAAGAATTATAAGGTTTTAATCGCAGAAAATGATCTTGCTCCCGCACATATCACATTCAAAAAGATACTCCCAAACTTGTTTAGCATGACGCAATTGGTCATGACACACACAAGAGCCAATGGCATTTCACAACCAAAGTTGACGTAACGCTTCTTATGGCGGCAGTTTTTAAATTTGTGCATAGACTACACACAGGTCCTGAGTTGTGAGTGACAATATGCTGGTGTGGTATACTACAGAGGGCCCAAATCCAAATGTATACTTCCCTTCTCTGTTAGCAGTCCAGTTTTTGTCTCTGTGTGGACTTGTACGTGAATAACAGCACAGTGATTTGAGCACTTGAAAAGAACAGTCCTCTAGATGCACACACGGCAAACAAGTCTATCCATGTTTACGGTCAGAAGGTTATACTTTGAAAGGCTTACATGCTCAACTGTGCATGAAAAAGACAGGAACACAGAAAATGAAGTACAGTATACCCTAGCTTTTAAAGAGCCCCTCAATGCCCCTGGTCAACCCTGGTTTTGTCGTTTAGATAGGGTGTGGACAAAAAGTAGGGGTGAACGAGATCAGCACCTGACCTAGGTTGGACTCAAAACAGAGTCACTGTGTGTGAATGTGTCTTATATGTCCTGAGCATGTGCACAGTCTACTGTACCACTGCAAGAAAATTTTACAGAGTGTGCAAAGTATACTTACTCTAGGTGTTGTTATGCTTTGCACAACATTGCAGAATGTACTTATGCTGTATTTGTGTTGTACTACAAATTTCATTTAATATGTGTTTTTTAAAATAAACTGTACAAATAGTGGACAGTTGAACTTTCATTCAAAATCCATTTGGTTCAGAAATCTAATAAGGCATGTTTGAATGGGTCTAAAGCTTCTTGTTCTCTTTTCAGAGAGATAAAATAAGGAGGCGTATGCTCCAGACTGATCTAAATGGGGAGGGCTGTGTGTTTAGGCATGGATGACTGTATGCAGTTATGGCTTCATACTTGGAAGCATGTGGCAAGTGAATCTTGTCGTGACTGTAAACACGGTGAAGGTGTAATCACTCCAGCTGCCACAGAGCATAGACAAAAGACACAGGCAGGGGGTGAAGTGCTTCAAGTCATCTTTCACCCTTTCTGTTTCCTGAGGAAGAGGTGAAATAGTATACGTGTTAAAAGGTGGGTGTGAAAGTTCACAAAAAACTTCATGATACCTGCAGGTGAAATTAATCTCAGCGAAACAAAACTGACTTAAGAAAAGCAATTAAAATACATAAACATGATGACGTCATGCCATATATTTGGCTCCATAATTAAATTAAATCCTTATCAAGTAATGTGACATTACACCACAGTTATACATAATTTTTTTCTGTATAACAAAATAGGGAATGTGAGGGAGAGAAGAAATATAAAAATAGCCTATGATCAACCAAAAGTGACAATTCTCTTCGTACTCACTCATCATGTTGTTACTTTTCTCCAAACACAAAATAGCAATTTTTCAACAGATCTTTCCACAGAATGAGTTTATGATGGCCAAAAAAGACAACAAATGGCATAAGTCTATATGAATTGTTACAAATGGCTTGGTTTTTTTTTTTCCATTACAGTTTGGTGTCTCGACTACTGAAACGGTTGGATAAAATTACTTAGGAGTATGCGTACACAAGGGGGAGTGTGATTCGAGCTGTACAGGAAAGCAATTGCTGTTATGATGGGCCAGGCTGTTTGCCCCCCTGGGAGGTCTGGTGCACAGGGTACTTATTAGTCTTAGGACGAGACTTTGTGGACAGATTTAAAAGCTTCAGCCAGGATCTCTCGCATTGGTGCCAAGTTAAGCCACAGCATAATTAGTAAACCTCAGAGGAATGTTCTTCATGTGGCCTAGTACAATGGCCTCTTAGATAGATGCTGCAACATGCTCTTGCACTGTCCATGCATGCACATACAGTACCACCGCAATCTGCTTTACACACTCTCTCTGCCTGCTCACACACACAGGCATGCAGAAAGGACAATTACTTCCATTAAAGAGGCCCAGATGCTTCCTTGATTAAATTTGACCACACAAACACAAATGAAAGCAAATGGGTGCGTATGAAGGGCTCCCTGAGCATATGTTCAGCAGGTCGCATAGAGCCCATAATGGGTGAGAAAGAGAGAGTGGAGTATGAAGTTCATTGCTGAATTCATGTAGGGCAGATTAGCTCTAAAGCTTCGTAGTGTACAACTGACAGTAGGGTAACATTGACCTTAGTGGTTTTAGTGGCAGCTAAGCAAATGAGAGAAACACAGCATTCTCCAAACTGCTTGTCCCATGTAGAGTCACTGGGAAGCTGGATCTTATCCTAGCATCTTGCTTTAAGGCTGGGAAACATCTTGGAGGCATGGCCAGTTCATCCCAAGGTCAATTACATGTTATGCAGGATTTTACTGAGTGTAAAGTCAAGTAAAAGCGTAATTTGATTGGCTTGTTATCTCAGCTTAAAGGAGAAGTCCACTTCCAAAACAAAGATTCACATATAATGTACTCACCCCCTTGTCATCCAAGGTGTTCATGTCCTTCTTTCTTCAGTCGTAAAGAAATTATGTTGTTTGAGGACATTTCTGCATTTTTCTCCATATAATGGAGTGGTATGGTGCCCCGAGTTTGAACTTCCAAAAGGCATGATCCCAAATACAATTGTAAACGATCCTAGCCAAAGGAATAAGGGTCTTAACTACCGTAACGATTGGTTATTTTAATAAAAATAATACAGTTTATATACTTTTTAATGCCAAATACTCATCTTGTCTTACTCTACCTGGACTGTTTTTGTTCCGGTTCATGACATTTAGGGTATGTCGAAAAACTCCCATCTCATGTTCTCCCTCAGCTTTGAAATCGTCCTATATCGCTGTTTTACCTTTTTTGTTAAGGGTGTTTGATCTTTGCATGTTCACTTTGCAAAGACTGGGTCAGTACTTCTGCAGTGATGTAGGATGATTTTGAAAAGATTTTTTAAGTTGAGGGAGAAAATACGATTAGAGTTTACATCCAAGTGATCGCGCTCCCACACATATCACATTCAAAAGGATACTCCCAAACTGTTTAGCATGACACACTTGTTCACAAGACACACAAGAGCCAATAGTATTTCACAACCAAAACGCTTCTTCTGGCGACAGTTTTTTTAATTTATGCACAGACTGCACACAGGATGAGCTTTATAGCGGATAGAGAGGGCAATCACATCTATGCATCTCAGAAATCAATCATTTTGCATTGGAAGACTTGGGATATTAATACTTTTTAAATGAATTGTGACTGTAATATTCTGTGTTTTATATTGACAAATGGTTAGGTTTAGGGGCAGGGGTTGGGTTACATGCTCATAACTGTGTAAATAGTGAAATGTAAAAATAATTGTTTTGACTGTTTACATTGAAAAAAACACACCATATATGCAATAATAGCAAAATGATTACCCGATATGTAATTTCATCATGACGATAATATTCCCAATGCCTTTCACGTCAGCATATTTATGCCAAAGGTTTCTTATTTAAAGGGGTCATCGGATGCTCATTTACACAAGTTGATATGATTCTTTAGGGTCTTAATGAAAAGTCTATAACATGCTTTGGTTAAAATTTCTCAATGGTAGTGTAAATAACACCTTTTTTACCTTGCCAAAATCAGCTCAGCAAAAATTATCCTGTTCTGTTCGAGGTTGCTTTAAATGTTAATGAGCTCTGCTCGCCCCGCCTCTCTCCTCTTTCTGTGGAGTGACGAGTGTGTTTACTTTAGCCGCATTTAGCCACTGTTACAACTGACAGGGCTGAGGTAAGACACTCATGTCAATCAACTATTGTGGGAGCGGCCTCTTTTGGTGTAACGCCACACCGACAGGCATCTGAGAATGGCTCGATTTGAAAAAGGGGATATTATTTTTACAGATTAATTAAAAACTACTGCATGTATTTTTATGGGGTAGATTTGTAAATACACTGCCAACACACATTAATGTTCAAACAACATATAAAAGTGAACTTTGCATCCCATGACCCCTTTAAAGCAATGGAGGACCCTGCACGTTGACAAAACGTGACGCCAAGGGGTCCTGACCAAGCGTGAATATGTGACAATTTGGCAGTAAGAATGTGTTGCGTTTGGAAGTGGCCCAGATCGTATGTGAAAAATTGTATCTTGTGCATTTTTTGTGTTTACACATTCATAGCAAATTGTGATCTGTGTCAGATGTGAGTAAAACATTGGATTTTTTGTGCCAGTGTAAATGCAGCCATAGTCAGTTTTTGTCACTGCTAGTTCTTTGTTGTTGTTTTGGGGTTTCACAGCCTTTAAAGACCCAAGAGTCCAAGGGTCTGTTTACACCTGGTATTATAATACATTTTGGTTGATCTGATAGCAAGTGCACAATGTTAAATACAGGTATGAACTTGGTGTAAAACATTTTGAGCTTGTCCACTTTGACCACTTCCAGAGGTAGTCAAAATACATTCGATCAGATTGCTCTCGTAGTATGGGCACTCATATAATCGAATGTGTTCAAACAGACACTAAATCAACGATGTGTTGTTGGGAAGCACGCTAGTCAGTTGCTGGGCTGAAGTAAAAATTAAATTTTGAAAAACTATATATATATATATATATATATATATATATATATATACACGCACATCTACACAACTTTCTGCTGCATTTTTCTTCATAGCACCCACGCCGCCCGGATTGGGCATCGGGAGAACCGGGCAAAAGGAATAGGTAAGGCAGAAGATCAGAATAGATCACTTTGAAGGAAGAGGATGAGACTGATAGGGAAAGTGATTCCACAGTTCTTGGTGAGGAGAATATTACTTCTCAAGTGGTTAATAAAGGAAAGAGGATCATTAGTGAAATTCAGAGTGGATGTAAGAGAGTCAACAGATAAAGAAAAGGTGATGAACTGATGGTAATTGATCAACTTTGCAAAACTGACACTGTTATTGAACTAAATTGAATCAACACTTAAGTAAGCTGAGCTGAATAATGACAGTTGTTTTCCGTAGAGCTGCTTCACAGCTGAAATCAAAGTCATTTCATAATTGAAATGAATTTTGCAACACTGTTGTTTTCTTGTTTATTTCTGTGAAGCTGCTTTGAAATAACCTGTATTGTATAAAGCGCTATACAAATAACTGTGATTTGATGCAGTGGAGTGAGAAGAAGCATTAGGTGCCTTGAGAGTTTTTTTAATTGATGATGGGTGGAATGAAGAGGAGGTTGCCATTCGCCAGTGGGAGTGAAAGTGGATGATCAGATATTTGAAGTTGTATGATATGACATGGCTAATTGTAGACATTATTAATGTATTGTAGACATTATTCGACACTTCTCACCTTAAAACTGCTCATGTCACTAATTTAATTATCTGATTTACTCAATTGGTTAGCTTTATTAAACAGGCAGACATCCAAAACATTCTCACAAGGACTGGAGTTGAGAAGCACTGGTATCGGACCAATGGAAACAAGGTACTCACTCTCCATTCTGACATTTCTTAAAGCCTCACAGTTACCTTAATGAACCATCTAGATCCTGGTCTTGGAGTACCCCAGCACTAAAAATAATAGATGCAGACATACGGCCCATTACGGAAGTGGGTTTTCGAAAGCCATTTCATGTTGACTTTAAAGCAGTCTTAATACAACTTACCCACGCCTCATTGCTGCATTAAACACCAAAGAATATAACTCCCAAGCTGGTGTGCTTTTCAAGTTAGGACTCCATTAACTTGGCAAGTGGCAAAATGAGGTTTTATCCCAGTTCTGCTCGGTTGAACTACAGACCATTTGCGGCTGTGAGTAGTGAATGAGTGTTCCTCCACTTATACTGAGGCCCTATTAATTACCCAGGCAGTGTTGAAGCCCGGGTGCGCCAGGGGGTTCAGGAGCTAATGCTTCCCGTTTGACCGTGGATGCTCTGTCTAATGCTTCCCCCGAGAGGAGTTTCACTAATTAATCCACCGTCTTCAGTAAGGCGATGCCCCGTTCCCCCACCCCCCGCACAGATCTTTAGGGAGGGAGCGCAATAGGAAGAAAGCAAATTCATTTAAGCTCATACAATACTCAAAACTTGAGGTGTGGTTAGAATGAATTTTGATCAGAGAAAAACTCTTGACTACTGTGGTTCTAAAGCAGCATGAGCAAATTAGTTCACTGTTGACCAAACTGACTGGTTATTTCCTTTTTTATTATTATTCTTCATGTTTTTATGGTTTACCACAGCGTTTCTCAAACTTTTCTTCACTGATTTGCACCCACAACCCAGGTTGAATGTTCATCATCAAAGCTAAACAAGAGCTATGTTTCTTTTGACCTGTTATGCTGTACATCATTAAACATTATCATTAATATTATTCAAATGTCCATCATTACAAAGATTCACTTTCTGATGTAGCTGATCAAAAGACCCACAAAACATAGCATCTTCCACTTTAATAGTTTTATCTTATCAAATACTTTTACTTCAAACTCACTAAATTCCAGCCTCAGCCCAATCAGAAGTACCAGCACTTACTTAGAAACCTATACAAAGTAGCCAGAAAGAAATGCTCATTTTAAAGAAATATGTCAGATGGATTTAGGGGCTTTTGCATCTGAACTTTTCATATATATGTGATGTTTCACAGTTTTCATTATTTTGTCATATTGAATTTTCAGCAATGATGTCCAGGATATCATGACTGAAACATTTCTGTGAAGTTAGCAAATACGGTTTGGACCCTCAACATATTCTGGCACAAGGACCATGCGATGGTGCCAGTAACTTAATAAGAGAATCCGAGTGTCTGGCCAAAGCCTTAGGTAACCATACTGAAGAGGGGGATACCTGCTCAATTTAAAGCAACACAATGCAAATTAAAGAGCAAATTAAGTAAATAAATTAACATAATTAATGTATAGTTTGCTTGCGTTTGGTAAGTCCACAAATTTATCTTTCTAGAAACAAACACAGTCAGTGTATCATGAAACAATTTACTGAAAGTCACAGTTGGAAAGGAAAATGGAGATAATAATCTCTTAGTAATAACAGAAATGCATGACTGTCTTCATGTCTGAACAGCTGGGAGTCACATCAGCCGGTTACGCCGTGGTTTTACAGCAATAAAACTGTGGTCATCTGTAACAGTTAGTCAGTCAGTTCAGATATTATTATGTTATGGAATTATGTTATTGTACTGAGAGATGTGCTGTCATAAAAGTCTATTTTCCATGTAATCTCTACTGGGCATTATTTAAAATTTGTGTAAGAATGTTTTGGTTACTTATAGCATGTGTGTAAAATAAAACACGCCAAAAAACAGGCATGTTGTGCAATATCTTACATTTCACAAGGCTAGTTTACAATGATACAGAATACTGAAAGACTGCATGTCTTTCAGAACAGAGATCTTGGACCTTGATTCCCGGCGTAATTGTCCCATTCATTTTCTCCACAGGGATTCAATAAAGAGTTCTAAGCCACATCCCAAACCAACCAGCTGAGAATTTGATTAGAACATCTGATTAAAAACAAAAAATACGAAAAGAAAGAAAATCAAAGCAAAGAAATAGGCTTAATTGTGCAATTAAACATGTGTTTTTTTTATCACTGTAGAAATAAAAAAATAATAATAATAATTAAAAAAAAAAACAGTTTTGGTATGGATAAAATTAATGGGATTTTTCTTTCCAGAAAGCAAATGTTGCACTTTATTGAGGAGCACATGGCAAAAGTATTGTTTTTATGTATTTACTTTTTGCATGTTACATTTTCTCCATAGCATGTTTTGTATTGTTTAGCCAACCTCCAACAGACATTCTGCTGACTTTAACTTTGCAATTACATGTTAACTTACTCTATTAACCCTATCTCTATATCGTTAACCGAAAATTCCCCTTCATTGACGGAATTTTTTTTATCAGTGACGGAAAAATCTAAAGGCCGTCTATGGCGTTATTTTAATGACAAAAGTCGAGAGCGCATTATTGTAGCACGAAAGCAGATTAATACAATGCGCGAGCGCGCGGATTTCCTTTGCTCTCGCACAAAACCGGACCCGCGCTCTCAGATTCACGCTGCTCT
>JAHKKF010475983.1:0-22453 GCA_019740295.1 Labeo calbasu
ATCAAATACATTTAAGTGTTTAAGTGTTAAGTCATTTTTTTGTCTGAACTAATAAATAACATTATATATAATGTTAATATATATAACAATATGTATACACACACACATATACATGCACAGTTTAATGCATGTGACTTTAATGCACAGTTATGAGTATCTTACCATTATTGATTAGTAGAGAAAATAAATATTTAAATGTATAATACATACATTTATGTGATATCTCAAGTATTAACCTATATAATACATGCTTAATTTATTAATATATTTAATAATATACTTTTTATTTATTTATTTTTGGCAGTTTTGTCACCATGACTTTTCCCCCACACTATTAAATTGAATTTGAATACAGAAAACACATAGAAGATACAAATAGAAAACAGTCATAGAAGAGGAGTATTCAAATAATTGAAAGTGTGAGTTGTATTTTTGAATCAATTAATAGATAGCGTCACATCATTGACCTGCATACAGCTGAAAGCGGTGTTGATAGCTTCCATCTGTAACCTCTGACCTGTAAAATAAGCTCTTTTAGCTGCTCTATTGATTGTGATTTTGATAGGTCTGTAAAGCGTTTATTAGCTACCATTCTTATGATTGGTGCATGAGCCATGGTGTCTCTGGTGGCTCATGCTGCACAGAATTCCCTCACTTATCACCTGTGCTGTCCTAGTTAGCTTTTACACCACAGTAAACAGGGTTTTATTTTCTGTTAAAGCTGGAAATTGAGATTTAGCAGTCTGTTTGGCACTCAAACGTTTGTAGCTGCCAAGCTCCAGCGTTCGGTTTGTATAACAATACTCCGGGTTAACATAAGCTTTGTTCCTTTTCTGCATTTTAGGTTGACGGGGTTTCAACTTCCAGCCCCTATAGTCAGCACAGGGCCGAGACTCACACTATGGCTGCTGTCAGACTACGCCGTAAGTGGCCAGGGCTTCAAAGCCGTGTACGAAGGTAAGAATCATGTATTAATCTTTTCTTTTTTGTCTCAAGTGAACATTTTCAATCGCTCATTTTTTGTGCAAACCCTGTAATTATGTAAAGTGGACTCTGCGCTTGCATGTGTGGCATAAACGTAGACTTTTATCTCATTTTATAGGCTAATTGCATTAATATGCACGGCCAATTTAAAGACTGAGAATCCATGCACAGATTTCCTCTTGCTTCCGTGCTGGCTTCTCGTCATATTTCTTTTGATGTGAGTGCTTTATGACCCAAAAAGCAGCTATATTAATGCTCGCTTCAGAGCGGCAGCAAGGAGAATGAATCTACTCTAATTAGATTAATTATCTAATTGAGATTGTAGACTGATGACAGGTGAATCAAGTCCTTTGGGTTCGTCTAGTTCTGCACAGTACTAATGGAAAAAAATGTCTGATTTGGATGGTCTTGATGGACATGCGTTATGTTTTATGCTTTCAGATCAAGTGTTTCTTTGCATGTTTCTTTCTTTGTCTGATGGTGCTTATGGTAGGTGGTCAGCTTGGTTTGTTCAATGTGTTTGTTATGAAATATATGATAAAACAATCCTAGGTTATAGGTGGATGCCTGGAGTAGGGTTTTTGTGCCGAGTTAAAAAGAACAATGCTGCGCTTTACTCTGAATAAATATATGCAGTGTGTGTCTCAATTAAATGTAGGGATGGGCGATAAATCGATAACGATAATTATCTTGCAATAAAAAATTCCTTGATAAACGATAAAAAGTTCGATACGTGTTCGATGTGATATTTATGCAGCGGAGGCTGAACAAAAGAGTGCTAGTCATTTAAAGTGCACCACTCGGATTATTATCAGCTCGACTCAAATTTCAAACCGTAGCGTGGCGCGAATTTACTAGCGCAGATGCAGATACGTTCACTGACTGATGAGTCTTGGTCATGTGACCACTAAACGGCGCTTTAAGATTCAGTGTGAAGCGCTTCAATTCAGTGAAGAGCACAAATAACTGTTTACAGACAGATGAAACAGCTCTGACAAGCAGGAGAAACACTGTGCAACGATACAAAAGGCTTTTTAATCTAGAAATTGCCGTCATTTACCATAGATTTACTGTTGTAGCACTGTATTGTGTCAGAAGTGTGGGTATTCGTGTCAGATTTTATGTTATTAATGTAAACATATATTAAATGTATTGAAGGAGTAATGGAATATAATTACAGTATTGATAGTGATTTATATATACTAAATGTATTTAGACTACTGTTTTTCATACAAATACATAGAAACCATATTACATTTTTACCATGGTATTTAGGTGCCATATTTGTGGTTTTAACTGTTGTTATCATGATCTAAATGTATGCTACTATGGAAGATCAATGGTTAATAAAAAAAAAAAAAAAAAAAACATCAAAGAGTCAGAATAATTAAATTTCACCATTTAAAAATGAGGTTGCTACAATTTTTTATCATTATTACTGATTTTGATAATGAACAAAAATGTACATCTGCATCCTAACTGAAGCTACTACCAAATGTGTCGTCATAAGAGAAAAAAATATATATTATTATTAATATTATTAGTCAACTCAAACTTGTTTCTGGATTTGAAACAATATTACTTCATATCACCCTGCACCCCAAGACTGGTTGCCCACCGAAGCTAAGCAGGTTTGAGCCTGGTCAGTACCTGGATGGGAGACCTCTTGGGAAAACTAGGTTGCTGCTGGAAGAGGTGTTAGTGAGGCCAGCAGGGGGTGCTCACCCTGTGGTCTGTATGGGCCCTAATGCCCCAGTCTAGTGATGGGGACACTGTACTGTCAAAAAAGAGCACCGTCATTCGGATGAGACGTTAAACCGAGGTCCTAAATCTCTGTGGTCATTAAAAATCCCAGGATGTCCTTCGAAAGGGGCCAGATTTGCCCATTGGCCTCTGAACATCATGGCCTCCTAATCATCCCCATATTCTGATTCTGATTGGCTTAATCACTCTGTCTCCTCTCCACCAATAAGCTGGTGTGTGGTGGGCGTTCTGGCGCAATATGGCTGCCGTCGCATCATCCAGGTGGATGCTGCGCGTTGGTGGTGGTTGAGGAGATTCCCCCTTCTATGCAAAGCGCTTTGAGTGCCCATAAAAGCGCTATATAAATGTAAGGAATTATTATTATTATTACTCATTAGAACATGCAAAACTAAGTTGTTTTTTTTTTAAAGATATTTATTTTGTTAGGGAAAAATGACTGGAAAAGTGTAAAGATTAAAAAAAAAAAAAATGAAGTGTTTGTCGTGTTCTGACCATATAGAATAGCCACAATAACAACAATTAACCATCTGGTTTTTACAACTTTCACACTGGAGCAAAAATCTGCCTTTAAACTTAAAATAAATAACAATTTGACATTTATCGTGATAATTATCAATATCGACTGATCTGAAAATAAAATATAGGAATTTTTAGGCTATATCGCCCAGCCCAAATTAAATGTCAGCCTTTGCGATTTGATAACCGTGCTAATATCACGTTTTCAATTTTATTTTGATTGATCATGCAGCCCCTGTCTAGAGTATAGTCTGTTCGCTTGTTAAGTTTGACGTGAAGCCTCACCTCTTCCGTGACTTCCGGGTCCAAACGCCCTATCACATGACACGAGAAAACAACAAACTGTACTAATTATACACTCACAATGTGATACAATACTACCAAAAAATTAAATTAAATTAAATATGAATAAACGGTGTGCATAAACGGCTGCTGAGATAGTATTCCCATCACCCAGTTTTTATGCGCATTTTGAAGTATCACAGCAGAAATGAGTGAGGAAAATCCCTTAATTTTCTATTTTCACTCAAGGTGGTTTTTGACCTGTGTGAAAAAGGGTTAATGCGAGATGTAAACACATTGATTTTGTGTAATGGGAAAACATAATCAGAATAACCAGCGGACTGATCTTGTTACAAAGCATTTGAAATGTTATGGTCATTTGTAAATGCCCGAGCAAAGTCTGTCATCAAAGTACTTCTGTATAAATGCCTCCCAGAATTGCCTTTCACGACTGTGTTTCCGAACAGCAGGCATCCACCTCCGAAAGCAATGACCGCATTTATTGCGTTTCATCTGCTCGCTTTGAGGTGCAAGTAATTTATTATATATGAAAATTATTATACTTAGTGGCTTCTCTTACATTTCTTAGTGATGTTTATCGGGAAGTGACTGTTTTGTTCTTTTTGACTCGTTGGATGGAAACGGTGCTTATTCGCAAATGCTTTATGCTATATTCCAAGTTAAGCTTACAACTTTGGATGGAAACCCAGCTTGTATTGACAAAGTGAGTGTATATTCTTATTACAGTTAAGCTGGGTGGATTCGTAAACGATTACTTTAATTGGCTTGGATCGCTTAGTGTGATATGCTCACCGATAGACGATTAATTAACTTTTATTATAAGACCTAAGGAGTTCTGGCAGGGTCTGAAAATGAATCACAGTTTTACAGTGACTGATTGTACAATTTGGCAAGCAACAGTTGGAAAAAAACATCAAACTACTGCTTTATGTTGTAACTAACTAACATAATGACCTGCCAGGGCAGGTGAAGAGGACAGGAGTGTCCAGAGCCCTGAGCTATGACCTACACACAGTATGGACAAGCCTTATCTCATCCATACGGTTCGGACTAATTCAGTCTGGCACTATAATTATGTGCCACTTCTTGTCACATGACCTTCCACGGGTCTGCTGAAACACTGTACAGGAGCAGAATTAAAGAGTGATGTATGTAGCACATGCCCCTGGCCCGACTTTCAGTAAAGACAGCAGAATAATGAGAAGCCCACAGCTCTTATCAATAGCTCACGGCTGAAAAGCGATTTCCTTTGTGACTGTCCTTCACAGTGTGAAGTGTGTGAAGCCATGCACATCAAAAAGAACATCAGCATACCTAATCAACAATTTGTTTTATCCTATAATGATACTCTGTCCTGTACAGTATGGAATTGCAATGAGTTTTACACTTTTTTTCAGGGATGCACATGTGCGTACCAACAAAGTTGACAGCTGTTAATGCACACTTACTGTATAATAATTTAAGTTTTTTTATTCAAGATGAAAGCATAAATATAGGCTACGCGTTGCTGAAAATGCATAAATGTAAATCAGTCGAGCAGAAATAATGTAAAAGTGATACAACAGGACATGAAATCAGTTGTTCGGGACAACAAGCCCTTTGATGTATTTTTTTCCATATTTATTATATATTTTCATACAGCTCATTAGTTGTTGCACTTTTCCATACACCATTTCCTCAAAGGAAGGTGTCTAAATGAGCTCACTGTGTCCATGTTTTAGTTTATACTAGAGTCTAAGTGTGAGATTCTCCTCCTCCAAAAATAAAAAACGAGAAAACACTAATTTCAGCCATGCTCTCTGCTCTGGTTGAGGAGGTGGAGTTGAGGGGGAAGGATAATGGTTATAAATGAGGGCTCTGCGTCTTCATTTTGCATCTGGATTCTTCCTCTTTATCCTCTCGGAAAAAAAAAAGCCCCCCGGCGTGATGGTGAAACATTAGGGGCATTATGAGCAGTGCTATCAATTAACGCTCTCAATCAAGCCCCAATGCAGCTGCCACTCTCCGTTAAGGGAGCCACCCGTTGCACAAGCCCTGCGTTTTCTTCTCCGCTAGCTCTGGCGAGAACCCATCTTGAACTAAAGCAAGAGCAATCTAGCGCAGTAATGAAAGTCTATATGACAGAGAGACACAATCTCAATCACAGCTGGCTGAATAGATGACACCAAATTAAAAAAGAGGAATGAAAAACCTGAATGAACCACTTGTGGTTTATTTAATGTTTTTTGAATATGCGGACTAGAAATGTTTATATGTACATGCTGTTTTTGTTAATGGAAATTATATAGCGACATAATTAGGGCTGTCAAAGATTTGAGCACTCTGTTTTAAAAACTAGACTGCAATTTGCCCATGTTGAGTAAGTGGCAAAATATAAGTGGCGCAATCCCCGAACGAGAATCCGTGAAATGCATTGTTAGACCGTTTTCCAAGGCTGCATATATATATTCATAATAAAGCATAATGCTAGTTTGAATTCACAAATGCTACGATTCAATTAGGTTATATATGTGTATCTCAGAGTGGCTTCATTCACAGTAAATGCTGCTCCACACAAACTGTTATCATTTATGTGTGTAAAGCATCTCAAACTCCTTTTCTGCATATTGCTGTGAGTTTGGGTTTATTGTAACATTCATCTGGGAACGCAACGTGTGCCGTTTCATCAAATAAGGTAAATCATTTGTAAACCTATGCAAACACAGGAGAATGCATCAGTATCTTTCTAAATATGCGAACTGTTTGTCACAATTTCAAAATAAAAGCTCAAACCCTCACTCTGAGTTTATACATTTTGATATCCACATATTCAAGAAATAAAAGCGCTGTAGCATTTCTGTCTTAAAGAAATGGCCAAATATTAATTATTAAGTGTACATTTGAATTAAATATTGTTTGGTCAATATTAAACGATTAGATTAGACCGCACAGTACATCGTCAGGCCGTTGACACCATCTGCAGGCATTGGTTATAATGCATAATGTACATTAGCTCTATTGTTTATAATACAGTATATATATTTTAACATATTGTTCAATAAAACCATATTATTTCTTGCTTTTGATACTTTTTTTTTAAACTAATTATTATTGCCTAATTGCTATTTTATATGTATTTGAAGTCATTTTAAAAGCTGTTGTTCGATTGGGTCTGTTTTTATTACCACAATTTTTTTTAATGATTATTCAATTATCATAAAAATTGCCCAAATACTCGATCACTAAAATAATTGATAAGGACAGTCCTAAAAATAATTTCTGCATTTTATGCTGTATCCACTATAACAGTTTCAACCAAATGTCTAATGTTATCAAGTATATTTAAAATATTTAATGCAAAAATATGCATGTTTTTCCATAGGGCTGTCAAACGATCAATTGAGATTAATCGCATCCAATATAAAAGTAAATGCACGGGTGAATATTTTTCTTTTGATCATTTTAGCAATATGCATAAATATTACATCTTATAGTAATACACAGCAATATTTACATATTTACAAAAACAGTTAGTAACAGTTAATATGTTTGAGTGATGTCAGTTTTGAACTGATTCACTGAAGTGGATAGTTTGAACTAATTCATGGAGATTAATTTTGTTTTAAAATCATTGCGATATGCGCAATGTTGCTCAGCAAAATGATTACAAATAAATTAACTTTTGCTAACAAGTGAAATGGACTCAAACAACCGTGCAAGTATTTCATCTCAGCATGAGTTTGATTGCTTCTCAATAATACTTTGTTTTTATGTGTTTCAGTATCAAGATTTATATCTAACTTCCAGGAATACGAACGCCCTGTTTTAACCCTATTAACTGGAACAATGTATAAGAGAACAAAGGAAGATTAATGTTAAGATAAGATACAGACTTGAAAGGTTAGTACCAAACGTCCTGTTAAAAATAAGAAGCGTAGCCAAAATTATGGTCATTTTTAATTCTGTTGCTTGCAAGTTTGGACTTTTACTTACGAGTCTGTCACAAACCAATGATTCAAGCAACCTTTGAATAATTCTTGCTTGAGATTTTTAGATTAAACAGCAAAATCTTTAATCAGCTTTAATCAGCATTGCCACTAACACGGATGTTTAATCAGCAGTGCGTTTTACAATGACCATTACAGCAACTTTCTTGGGAATAAAGCTGAACATTGCAGAGGTAAGCAGCTGTTTGTGTTAAGAGAGGTGTTTTGGGAGAAATATAGTGCACCGTTTGTTCGTTTGGGTCACAGCCAAGCAACTCCACGTAATTTAATGTTTAGCACGACACACCACTAATTAATAGCATTATTCTGAAAGTCACTGTGAATAGACCACTTAACTAAAACGCATCACTATGATGAATGTACTCATCGCCGGCGTTCGCTGCCGGAGCTGGTAAAGGAGCAGGCTTGTGCTTTATATCCTGCGAACGCACGCACACACACAAAGACATCAATGATATACACCTGTGCACAGATGCGCACACACTCTCAATTTCTCATCAAGCTTCATATCTCCTCATAATTCAAGCGCGATTCCTCCTTACCTGCCTGACAGGACTGCGATCATATCCTCCATGAGAGTTTAACAGGAGCTCACATGAAAGAGCCGTTTCAGCACTCTTCCTACCAACTCACACACATACACACACGTACATCTCTGCAGGCGGGGAGTGGACTTGTTAAAGAGACCCCCTGCTTTTCTAATCGATATTTTCGCTGATTCAGAGAGAGTGTGGCCGTGCCCTCTGTGGGAGAATGCCGCTCCTTGTTGTCCTCTAAAAGCACATGTGTAGCGCCGCCGTCGCTCTCTTAAGTGGATTGCTGAGAGGTGTGAGATTAAATGTATATAGGAGCTGATGGGAACGTGGGATTTTGATCCTCGTATGGAGTAATCACCTAAAGATGTTCTCCTCCTCGGTTCTCCAGCTTGGTGCATTAACCCATGCTTATTGAATATTTTAGGCAGTGAAGAGCACAACATAGGTTTCTGGTGCATAGCCTGTTTGCTAGGTGTTGCCTGCTCCTGAATATTTTATTTTTAAATAATGACTGATGACTATGTAATCGAACTTTGGACTTGTTTCTCTTTTTTCACATCTGTCCTTCATTCTGTTGGTCGGACTCTGTTGGTTGGTTGGTCTGTCTATTCTGTCTTTTGTTCTGTTTATTATTTTATTATTCTGTCTGCTGTTCTGTCTGTCTGTCGATTGTTTTGTTTATCTGTTTTTTTTTTTTGTGTGTGTGTGTCATTCTATGTATCTCATGTTTTATCATTCTGTCTGTCTGACAGTCAGCTGTTCTGTCTATCATTTTGTTTGCTGTCTGGTGTTCTTTTCTAATAATCATTCTCTCAGTCTGTCTGTCTGTCTGTCTGTGTCTCTGTCTCTCTGTCTATCAGTCCAACTTTTGTTCTGTCTATTATTCTTACATTCCGTGTGGTGTTTTGTCTAGGATTTTTGTTGTTGTTGTTGTTGTTGTTTTCCCCATTATTCTGTCTGTCGTTCTGTGTTCTATGCACTGTTCCATCTTTCTGTTGGTTTTTCCTCTGTTGTTCTGTAGTTTTGTCTGTTGTACTATCTATCCTTGTATAAGACTGTCTATTGTTCTGTCTGTTGTTCTGTGAAACTTTTGTTCTGTCGCTGTCATTCTTAGATTTTGTCTGTCTTTCTGTCCGTCTGTTGTTCTGTCGTTCTTGTCATTCTTGTCCATCTTTTGTTCTGTCTCTCTATCATTATGGGTTCTGTCTGTCATTCACTTTGACCATCTGTCCATCTGTCGTTCTGTCATTGTCATTCTGTCCGTCTGTTGTTTCACTCTGTCATTTTTGAGTTCTGTCTGTCATACTGTCCATCTTTTGTTCTGTCTCTGTATCATTCTGGGTTCTGTATGTCATTTTCTTTGTCCTTCTGTCCATAAGTTGTTGTTTGTCATTCTCGGGTTCTGTCCGTTGTTCTGTTTATTCTTTCCATCTGCCAGTCTCTCTCTCTGCCATTCTTAGGTTTTGTTTGTTGTTCTGTCTGTCTTTCTGTGTGCTGTTTTGTCCATCTTTTTCTTGATCATTCTTGATTCTGTCTTTCATTCACTTTGTCTGTCTGTTCATCTGTCGTTCTGTCTCTGTCATTCTTGGGTTGTATCTGTCGTTCTCTCTGTCATGCTGTCCATGTGTTATTCTGTCTCTCAACCGTTCTGGGTTCTTTGTGTCATTAATTTTGTCCACTGTTCATCTGTTGTTCTGTCTTTGTCATTCTTGGGTTCTGTCTGTCGTTCGGTTTGTCTTTCTGTCCATCTGTTGTTCCATCTCTATCGTACTGGGTTCTGTCTGTCGTATTTTCTGTCATTTTGTCCATCTGTTATTCTGTTTCTCTATCATTCTTGGTTCTGTCTTTCATTCACTTTGTCTGTCTGTTCATCTGTCGTTCTGTCTCTGTCATTCTTGGGTTGTGTCTGTCGTTCTGTCTGTCATTCTTTGCATCTGTTTTTCTGTCTCTCTACCATTCTGGGTTCTTTGTGTCATTCATTTTGTCCACCTGTTCATCTGTCATTCTTGGGTTGTGTCTGTCGTTCTGTCTGTCATTCTGTCCATCTGTTGTTCCGTCTCTATCATACTGGGCTCTGTCTGTCGTATTTTCTGTCCTTCTGTCCATCTGTTATTCTGTCTCTCTATCATTCTTGGGTTCTGTCTGTTGTTCAGTTTGTCATTCTGTCCCTCTGTTGTTCTGTCTGTTGTTTTGTTTGTCATTCTGTCCATCTATTATTTTGTCTCTCTGATATTCTTGTGTTCTGTCTGTCATACTGTCTGTCACTCTTGTCCATGTTTTGTTCTGTCTCTTTCATTCTCGGTTTTGTCTGTCATTCACTTTGTCCTTCTGTCCATATGTTTGTCATTCTTGGGTTCTGTCTGTTGTTATGTTTGTCATTCTTTTCACCTGTCAGTCTCTCTCTCTCTGCCATTCTTAGGTTTCGTTTGTTGTTCCGTCTGTCTTTCTGTGTGCTGTTTTGTCTGTCATTTTGTCCTTTTCTATTTTTCTGTAACAACAATATACAACAACAACAATACAGTTAACCAACTGTTCATTATATACCTTGTTTTTTTTAACCATGGTTTTCGGTTCGGTCTGATGGCTTGTCGCATCTGATTGTTTTTTTTTTTTTTTTTTTTTTTTTTTAAATAACAAATTAACAGGAAAAAAAACCTTCTGTACTCTTCTGTACACTTGAGAAAGACATTATTATATGTCTACTTCAAATTAAAATGCATCTAAATTTAAACACACTAAATAAAAAATAATAATAAAAAAATGTCTTTCCAAAGCCATAAGACCTTTGTTCATCTTCAGAACACAAATCAAGATATTTTTGATGAAATCCTAGAGCTTTTGGACCCTGCATTGACAGCAACACAACTGACACGTTCAAGGCCCAGAAAGGTAGTAAGGAACATCAATAAAATAGTCCATGTGACATCAGTGGTTCAACCTGAATTTTATGAATTTACGAGTATGCTCTGTGTACGAAGAAAACAAAAATAACTTTATTCAACAATTTCTTCTTTTCCATGTCAGTTTTCGAAGCGGGTTCACGAGAGTACCACAACTTCATAACATTACGATTGAACCACTGATGCGTTGCTATCAAAGCAGGGTCAGAAAGCTCTCGGATTACATCAAAAATATCTTGATTTGTGTTTTGAGATGAACAAAGATCTTACGCGTTTTGAACGGCATGAGGGTGAGTAATTAATGACAGAATTGTCATTTTTGGGTGAACTATCCCTTTAAATGAAATATGGAGTGTTAATGCAGACACGTAACCTGCTATCAGAGCAGTGACCTAGTAGTTAACATCATGCATGCTGACACATTGAGTGATCACCTCTCTTTCCTCTCTTCTTCCCATCATTTCTTCCGTTCTCTTTCCGTATCTCTCTGTCCCCATGTGTCAAACTGGCAAAATACAAACATTATTTTTAGGCAGTTGCCATTCTTGCATACTTTACTCTGCAAAAAGCACTACTGGTGAGTGGGCGCGTGATGAGCTTCACATGTGTAGGCGTGATACTGAGGCATTCTGATGTCACTGTCAGTGTTTACACCGTGTTTGCCCCATGCTTACGTACCCTACGATGAGTGTGCTTTTCATAAGCATGACAGAAACACAATTAAGCGCTCCTTTTGTGCTCTTCAACTCATACAAATGGCTTTGAAAACAGATCCTCACCCACTCAGGGACTATGTCATGCTGTTGTCGCTGAGCCAGTCATTAAAACCTTTACCCCAATAATCAGTGAGCAGATGTCATTTTTGAGAGGCCACTGAACCGTTGGTAGCGAAACGGAGGCAGACTCTCCACCCATTCCTCATTCTTCATCATCTGCTCAGCTGATTCGTGTGCTCTCTCTCGCTCAGTGCTGTTTGATTTTTGTTTATTCTCATTCAAATGGTTTGTTTCCGCATGACTGACAGCAAGATAACAAATGGGTTTATGCGTGGCTAATTTTGAATCCACCAAATAATTAAATGAAATGACATGGACTTGAGGTGGATTTTACTGTTGTTAGGTAAATACTTTCTCTTTCCCGTGAGTTTTACAGTGACTGTTGTCTTCTGAGACCATGACTCTGATGTTGCCAATGGCTCTGTGTTACTGATATGTCACCTCAGAACGTCATAGAGAAACATGGTCTACTTATGATGTTATCAAGATTTTTGCATAAACTACTTTATAATTTGGAAGTAATAGGTTAGTTTCTGTCCTGTTTTGGCCCCCCTCATCAGAATGCCCTGTTTGAATAGACGTGGAGAATTGTAGACTTGGACTTGCTCTTCTTTTTTTTTTTTTTTTTATTGTGGATGGATGCACTTTATCGGACTTGGTTTGGACTGATGAAGAGAAATACCCCCCATTACCAGTCTAAAGCTTGGAAGTGCCAGGATAATTTTTATATAATTGGATTTTTCTGAAAGAAGGAAGTTATATACACCTAGGATGACTGAAGGGTGAGTAAATAATGGGCTAATTTTCATTTTTGGGTGAACCTCTCCTTTAAGAAAAAATAGCATAGAGTTAAGTTATCAGTTGTTGGCCTCAAAGTGAAAATACATGTCGGTTTTCAGTTTTGGCCGAAATTGTAATATCAGTGTTTCTCTATTCACATCACCAGAAAAAGACATCAGGGAAAGATGTACGACAGTGTAATTAGCCAAAAAAAAATCCCTTACAGACTGCCACTGATAAGGGTGTATTTAAAGCAAGCATTTGTTTGTGTGTGTGTGTGTGTGTGTATATGTGTAGGCAGAAAATAATTCCTCCCAACCCCCCATTGTTGGAGCAGATGTGTGCGTGTCATTCAATTCATTTTCACTACAATTTAAAACAAGATTCTTTTTTTTGTTATTTAAATTACACTTTTTGTAACGTTAAGAAGATTTTGATTGCGCTGACTGAGGAGGAGTTTGACTGTTCGCCTGGCCTTTCCATCTGTTGTTTCAGTCGTTCTCCATTCACTCCTTCCCTCTTGTGAAAATGTGATGGGAGTATTACGTGTTCGGTTCATGACAATTTAACGCATGGTTTGCGAATTGCCCAGCGGATTCAATTATCAGCCTCACTTTAATTGTAGTATTTAGCACTTTGCCAATAGGAAAATGTGTACCAGTAAATATACAACATTCAGCAGACCACACAGTGTACGTCTTGTTACCATGAGCATTAATTGATTTTTCAGTTAAATACGGAATAGAGAGATGCCACTGTTTGCAGCCTTCAGAAAGTGCACTTCAAGCTTGTGCTCCATTTAGGACAGAATTGATAATGCCTTTAAAATTCCAAATGAATTCCATCAGTTTTAATTAAATTCAGAAATGGTGCAAACCACTGTCCCACAACCAAAAAACACATTTAAGCGTTTAAGTGTTCAAATCTTAGATGTTTACTAAGAACCTTCTATTATCTATTGAAACCCACAATAATATTCAATATTAGTTAGCTTAATATATATATATATATATATATATATATATATAACCATCATTTAATGTAATTTTTTCTGTGTCTTCTCAAAGGTGTAAGTACATAGGTCCCATCATTTTAAGGTAATTGTGTTAAATAGTCTAAAAAAGTCTGTGTGAAACTTTAAGGAACGTCACAACCAAACACCTTTTTCTGCAATTAAGCACACTTTTTTTGGGAGTTATTCCATAACCTTTAGTTTTTATATGTGTACCACTGTTCAGAATTGTGCTGATTAGCATCTTTGAGCTAGATTCAAAAGTATCTAAAATTGTCACTACTGAAACACCCATCTTTTGGGTGTTATCCCGTAAAATTGTCAGTACCGAGTTGGGACAGTCATTGTTTCGGTAGTGACAAAAGGGAACACACAATCCTCACATTTGCTCTTAATAGGTTTCTTAATAGGTCAATAACAACTCTTCTAATTAAATTATTACTGTGTTTTGTTAGTGACAAATTTGGGGAGAGGGCAAATATTCCAAACTGCACTGAGAATTAACTGCACAGTTACTATAAATGTGTACCTTGGATATTATACAATTTGCACACATACAGATTTTTTGGAAAAAGACGGGTTTTTTTCAAGACGTTTATAACTTTGGACCAATTCTGTAAATTGGCCCGTATACACTCTTTTTCCTTTCAGCCTTACAACTTTTTCTGCTCTTCTGTTAGAATTTTGGAAAGCAAAACTGAATTAGATCTTCAGTGAAGGTGATTATTAAGAGGATCTATTAGGAGACCCAGCAGTCCATTAGTCTCAGATGTGTGTAATGGCCGTCTACTAAGAGCACCCGTAACTATTTTGATGGCCTGTGATGAGTTCCGTATCTTCTGAAGTGCGCGGTCCTCTGATATCCAAAGTACCAAAATGCCTCTACCTAAATAAACAAAGCACATAATGACACGGTAGTCTTCATTTTGGCTCTTCACTTTTGGTCCCCATGGCAACACTTTGAAATGTTTGAATGCTTGGACATCTTCCGTCTCTCTCCTGCAATTCCCATTTTGAAAATGAATGACTGCAAACACGAAGCAAACAACTTTCTTCTCCCCTTCTATCGAGTTGAATTTCTTTCCATCTGTTCTTTTATTTTCTTTGCTCCATCGCCTGAATTGTTGTGCTGTTGATATTATTCACGTTACTGACATTTCAATATTATAATTTTTCTGAATTACATGCAGTGTTTTATAAAATGTCCCATTAACGCATTAAAAAAATGAAAATTTCCTCATTTACTAGCTCTGATGTTGTTCCAAACTCATAAGACTTTGTTCATTCGGTCGGAAATAAAAAGAAGAATCATTCTTAAATGGACAGTTCACACAGAAATTAAAATTCTATCATTATTTTCTCATCTTCATGTCATTCCAAACCTGTATCACTTTCGTTCTTTGTGCAATACAAAAGAAAAGACTTTGAAGAATGTTCGTAATTAACCAAAAACACTGATGATTTAGTTTTTTTTTGTAAGATATCTTCTATATTCCATTGACGATAGTAAATCACACTTTTATTGTGTAGAAAAAAGCAGCTTGGACATTCTGTTAAGTATCTCCCTTTTGTGTTTTACCAACAAAGGAAAGTCACACGGGTATTGAAACATGAGGATGGGTAAATTGTGGCATTTTCAAGTACTTCTTTTAAATATGCCTCTATTCAGAAGCACTTCTAATCATGAAGTTCTAGGCATCACGGGCTCAATGGTCCTTCATAAACCCCTTCACTGTTAACAGAGGTGTATGAACAGCTCGGGTATGGAAGATCAAAACCCAGTCAAGCATGAAGAAATGGACTGTAATTGAAAAGCGCAACACATCCCTTTAAATGAAAGTGTTTGCCAAATGAAACCATAAAGACAAGACCTTAGCAATGCTTTGGATCCTTTCCCAGCCTCTAAATGTTCCCTTTTCACATGAGGCCTGCTAAGCTTGCTTTTGGCATTACAGGTGTGTCTTTCTGTGGTGTGTGTTTGTGTGAGGTCCGAAAAAAGGTAATTGAGCTTCCACAAGAAAAACGAGCTTCCATGAGAACATAATCACTGCATGCTTTTGGGAACTGTAAAGATTAGCAGTAGATTTGTTGATTTCAATCATGGTGTACCTTTGTGGTGAAGTGTTGCTTGCCAGATATTTAGATTGTCATCAGTCATTTATAGTGCATTGTAATTTATACATACATGTCCAAACTCAAGGCCAGTTACTGTGTGTGTATGGTTTGACCTTATATATGACCAGTCAATTTTTTTATACATGAAGCTGAATAAATAAGCTTTCCATTGATGTATGGTTTGTTAGGATAGGAAAATATTAGCCTGAGATAACTATTTGAAAATCTGGTATCTGAGGGTGGAAACAAATTAAAATATTGAGAAAATCGTCTAGAAAATCTATCATTTTTTTATATATATATATTTGTCATTGGTAACTTTTTAAATATTGTTGTTAAGCAGTAGGTTTACTAAAGTGACAGCAGCTCAAATCATATGGTTATATGCTTCATGAATGGATATTTTTAATTGAATATAAATAATGACTCGTATCATAATCAGATTCATAGATTCATTAACATACCACACAATACTTCCCCTTAGAAAATTGTCATAAGAACTAATTAAACTAAATCATGGTTTATATTGCTGAAAAGTAATTTTGTTCTTGTTAATGTAATTCTATAGTGCAATCACAACAGAATGGTTTGACGTGGTAATGTTTGTCAAAATAATTATGGTGTTTCTTTAGGCTGCATTAAAACAGTAATTAAATAAATTGAACGTATTACACAAGATAGGTGGTCTGTTATTAAAAAAACAAAAAAAACAAAACAAAAACAAAACGAGTTCACAATAACTCAGATTGATTAAAAAATTCATATCCAGAATAGAGATTTCCTGATAATTTACCCACCCCCAGGTCATCCAAGATGCTCAAAAACCTTATTTTCTTTTCAACTGAAGAAAGACATGAACATTTCGCATGTCATGGGGGTGAGTAAATTATCAGGAAATTTCCTAATCCTTTCAAATGATTCTTATGCAGTTTCCCAACATTATATATTTGCCCTATTAACTCCTTTTTTATATTTCTTCCCGCATCACTAAAAGTGATTCAGAGATGATCATATCACATAATTCTTAGTCCGGCTCTATTTATTAAAGTTTTATTGTTTCCCCTCTCGTCCGAAATAGACCCACTTATTTGATTAAATCTGACTAAATAAAATGTGTATAAATAAAACACACACTTAGAGCACATACATTAATGTAGTGTGCTGGTGACATTAACCGACATATTGTTGCCAAGGCTTAAAAAAAAAAAGCAAGCAGACGTTCTCAGTCTGGAATTAATGCAGTAGGCCACTTATTAGCAACCTCTGCTGCCTTCATATTACCCTGAATGGCTTTCATTTGATTTCCAGCAGTAGCCCGGGGCCTTGACGTATTTCTGTCACTCACGCACTTAACCTTTCACCTTTGAAGTAGAGTCTGTGCATATACTTCTCACTGTAGTAATACTGGTGCCTCATTATTACAACTCAAAAATATGGGTGGCTGGAATTTTAATGCGTTGGTGAGTTTAAAATAGCAATTAGTTAATTGCAGACACTGAACAAAAACTCTTAAGTCATCTCATGCATCCCATCACATCTGTAATTAAACAAAACAGACTTAACCTCAGGGTCTTTTTTTTATAATGTGGCACCAGTGCTGGCTCACTTGGTAAAAAAGGATAAAGAAATAAAGCACGACTTATAAACAACATTAGTTGTGCTATACCTGTAACTATATAATATATAGTATATATAGAGGCATTTTGTGTAGTCCTTTATATTGGGTTGAGTGGAGCAGCTGACTGTTTGGTATGGTACATTAGCATGTGGTCCATAAATAGTGTGTTTGAAGATTAGCCACCCATTGAAGGCCACTTCTCCAGCCTGACCCAGATCTTCCAGCAGATGAGGGATGGCATTGTTCTTGGCAGCGGGTAGCCAGTGCTGCTTCCCACCTGCTTCAATCCTGAGAGTCTTCTGGATGTTTTTGCAGAATAAACTGGGCTAATGGTGTGTGGCAGCATGGAGGCCTGCAGAGGACTGAGATGAGGCCTGGGGCAGGATACGGGCATTAAGGGTCGCAGGAAGTGCCTGATGTGCTCCTGTTGAAGTGCCATATCAAAGTTCTGTGCTGAAACCAGGTCTGCAGTTGAAACGGCAAGTTAGAAACAAGTCCAAGATCATTCTGGGATATTGTACCATAGGTAACCCCAGAGACATGCTTAAGAGATGGGCAAATATGAGTAGGAGAAATCATAAAATTTGATATAGTGGCTGTAGGAATGCATTTGAGTTAAAGGAGTTATACTTCTTTCCTATAGAACAGCTGCCAGAGGGAATTTCCAATATGGCCACTGAATGAACTAACTTGCCTTAAAGGGATTTTGGCACCATATCATTTTGTTTGCATTGCTCTGGGTATTTTCCTTGTAGATATGTTAGCTTTTTTAGTGGGTTGTGTGCGAGTGAGATTTCACTGTGCCCTTTAATTTCGCTCGCTCCGTGACTGGCAGAGTGTTTCATCATAAGTCAAATACAGAGTAATCTTTGGTTTCATTGCTGTGCAAATGGTTGTATCTTACGAATGAAATGACATGAGGATGAGTAAATGATGACAGAGCTTTCATTTAAGCCTCAATAATAAGGATCTAGTTCAGTTTTTTTTTTTTTTTTTTCCTGCCAAAATGTTCACAATCCCTTACACAGAAAAAAGAATATATTCTTCTGATACAGTTTCCATTACATGTCATTTTCTTTTTCTTTATTGACTTTTTCTTTCCATAAAGAACATGTGCAACAAACTGGTTATACAGCTATAAAGTTATGGAAGTTATATAGCTGAAATATACTTTCAAACACTCACTGATGCTCTAGAAGGAAACACGATGCATTAAGAGCCAGGGATGAAAACTTTTTGAATTTGAAGATAAAGATAAATTATTTATTTTGTATTCTAGGAAAAGTGTAAGTATCTTCTGTAGCTTCTGAAGGACAGTGCTAAATGAAAAAAATATGATATGTAGGCAAAATAAGAAAAATTTACTCGTCTTTATTCTGTTCAAAAGTTTAAACCCCTGGCTCTTAATACATTGTTTTTCCTTCTGGAGTGTCAGTGAGCATTTGAACCTTCTGTAATAGTTGCATATGAGTCCTTCAGATGTCCTCAGTGAGAAAAGATGGATCTCAAAATCATACAGTTATTGTTGAAAAGGATTCAAATACACAAAAATGCTGGAAAACCGAAGAATTTGTGGGACCTGAAGAACAGCGGAAAGTTTGACAGTTCAGGACAAACAAGGGACTCATGAACAACTATCACTAAAAAAAAAAAAAAAATACACTTGTGGGTCATTCAGGTAACAACACAGTATTAAGAATCAAGTGTATGTAAACTTTTAAACAGAGTCATACAGGGTCAACTATTTTCTCTTGTGGACTATATGTAAACATCTTTTATGTGAAATATCTTGTTCAGGTCAGTACTAAATAAACAATATCATGCATTTTGTATGATCCCTCTTATTTTGGTAAAATAATTAACATTTTTAATTATTCTGAAAGGGGGATGTAAACTTTTGACCTCAGCTGTACTTGATTTTTTTTTTTTTTTTTTCTCTGAAATATTGTTAATCTTTATCGCTTAAAATAGCAGGAATAGCTGTAGGTATGCTACTGTTAGCTATACTAACATGTTTGACAAAATATCCAAGGCATTTTAACAAAAACCTTTATTTTGTGGAAAACACTGATCACAATTAGAGAACAGAAACTACTGTAGCACGAAAGATGACATCTAAAATTTTAGAGGGTTACAGCTGTCGGAAATTAGTAGAAAGTGTAGAGGTCCATGCTTTGAATTACTTCAGCACATCTGTGGCCGCAGGACATCACTAGTTTCTCTCACTGCGCTGGTGTGATCTTGGTCCACTCTTCTTCCACTCTCTTCCATATTTTGGTAGCTGTAATGGGTTTCTTAGCCATAACTTTGTCAGCAAGGATTTTCCAGAGATTTTCAAGCCGGTTTAGATCGTGACTCTGGCCTTGCCATTTTTTCAGTGTTTTTAGCTTTAAGGAACTGCTTTACCCATTTTGCAGTGTGACAGGGAGCTTTGTCTTGCATGAAAGTTGCAGGCTGATTGGGAGATGCTTGCAGGGAAGAAACTGCATCTTGCTGAAGGAGGTTCTAATAAATATTTGCATTCACTCTGTGATGTATCTGTATAAGAGGCCCAACTTCTGCTGCAGAAAACATCCCACAAACCATGAAACTTTCTCCTCCATCTTTCTCTGACTTCTTTGGTCTTTCCTCAGTTTGATGCCCCTGAACAAAATGTTTCTCATCAGACCCAAATAAATTAAACTTGCTCTCATCACTAAAGTAAACTTTGGATCAGTTCTTCTCTCTCCACACAACATGCTCCTCAGCAAAGATTCTTTCTGCTGATGAGAGGCTTGGTGCATTTTCAGTCCAACTTAAACGTCCCAGGGGAAATCCTTACCCTGTTCAGCACTGAACTGGCAAGCAATTCCAGCTGCAGTGCTGAACCGATTCCCCATTGAGAGTCTCTGCATTGTCCAGTCTTCTTGTGCATTTGTCCCATGTGGACAACCAGCCTTTTTGGGGCACTTGAATGAATTTGTGTCATTGTAAACCTGCTATATTTGAGAAATGACAGATTTGGAATGACCAACAGCTCTTGCAGTTGCTGAAAGGCTCATCCGCTTGGCCTTCATCTAGACAACCTCCTGTTGCAAGGTTTCAGTCATCTTAGAGCGGCCTGCCATCTTGCAATCTCAGTGAAAATTGGAGGAATGCTGGCAGTTAAATAGGGTTAGTCAGATGATCAAGGAAATTAACACCAGGTGCCAGATAGGTATCTGTAATTGTTCTCTAATTTTGATCAGAGTTCTTTTTCAAATATCTCATTTAAGTTTTTATACTGTGCTTCAGAATACAATTAATTTAGAAAATATGCAAAACTGCCCTTCTACTGTTAGGATAACTTCAAATTTGACTAGGCAGTGATCTTGAAATTTTTGAGAGAAACTTCATGTAGCCTGTATGTACTATTAAAAAAAGGCATGCAATTGACCAAAGTCACTGCGACTGCTACTGATAATAGTAGGTTTTACTTTTGTAAACCTGGTTTCAGACATCGAACAAGGCATTTTACAAAGTATGCGCATGGCTGTCATATTATGAGAACCCAGAAATGCTTAGTTTCTCTGATTCATTGCAAATGAGTGGAAATATAGTAGAAAAAAATAATACAGGCTAAAATAAATGATTTAATTTGACTTGAAGAAATCTGTTTGTTTTGGTTTGAGGCATTAGAGTCTTTCAGTGACCCTAGTGGATTCTTTCACCAAAAACAATCTGCTCTGTAACGTTGCTTGCAGGATAAGTTTGAGATCTTTTCTTCCCCCTCCAATGCCTTTTAGAGTTCTATAAGGATGGTAATGTTGACGGAAGGCTAATTATACCACAATGAGGAAGCTCTGGGAAAGCTTCCAATGTCCACAGACGTTCTTACATGGCTGACTTCACAGTTGTTTGTAGCTGAAAGTCTTTGAGCGGTGGAACTGAAGCCATAAGTACGTCAGTAGGAGCCGCAGCCACTTCTATGCCACTCGTTCTTTTTGTGCATGGCCGTATTTATTCTCTTGTTTAGAGACCTCCTCTCTTTTGATGATTTAAATATGCTGGAGTGGCTGCCCATCTTGTGCTTTTGTCCTCAAGTGCCTCGGCCTCTCCACTTACATCAAGATTCACAAAATCAAATTGTTTTACGCCTGTTATATGCAGGCTCGTGTATAAATGATTGAATGATGTCTCATTATTAAATCCTTAAGAAAATATTGTCTATGTATAGTCGTTTTGTTTTGTTTAATTAGTTTTTTTTTTCCATTTGTTTTATTTATTTATTTATTGTTTTTTCCTGCTAATATCCAGTATTTAATAGCTTAGTCTGAGCTGTGGTGCAGCAGTTACTGCACATTTTACTTTGATTTACAGTTGAGGTCAAATGTTTGCATACACCTTGGAGAATCTGCAAAATGTTATTTTTTTTTTTTACCAAAATAAGAGGGATCATGCAAAAGGCATGTTATTTTTTTATTTAGTACTGACCTGAACAAGATATTTCACATACAATTTATTTACATATAGTCTACAAGAGAAAAAAAAAAAAATAGTTGAGTTTATAAAAATGACCCTGTTCAAAAGTTTACATTTGATTCTTAATACTGTGTTGTTACCTGAATGATCCACAGCTGTTTTTTTTTTGTTTAGTGATAGTTGTTCATGAGTCCCTTGTTTGTCCTGAACAGTTAAACTGCTGTTCTCCTGAAAAAAAACTTCAGGTCCCACATTATTTTATTATTTTTTTAAGCATTTTTGTGTACTTGTACCTTTTCCAACAATGACTGTATGATTTTGAGGTGCATCTTTTCACGCCGAGGACAACTGAGGGACTCGTGTGCAACTATTACAGAAGCTTCAAATGCTCACTGATACTCCAGAAGGAGCAACAATGCTTTAAGAGCCAGGGGTGTAAACGTTTCAAAACAAAATGAATGTGTACATTATCATTTTGCCTAAATATCATATATTTTTCATTTAGTATGCCCTTCAGAAGCTACAGAAGATACTTGCATGTTTCCCAGAAGACACAAGAAGTTAAATTTATCCTGATCTTCAAATTCAAAAAGTTTTCACCAACTATTATTTAATGCGTTGTGTTTCCTTCTATAGCATCATTGAACATTTGAACCTTCTGCGATAGCTGCATATGAGTCCCTCAGTTGTCCTCAGTGTGAAAAGATGGATCTCAAAATCATA
>JAHKKF010475985.1:0-24675 GCA_019740295.1 Labeo calbasu
CTAACTGTCTTGAGGCAGAATACACAGAGTTCCTTTAAAAATATATATTTGCTATAACAGTGATACTATTCGGCTGTTTGCACTTAAAGTTAAATTTAAAAGATGTCTCTGGTCAAAGAGCACAAGCTGTCCATCACACAACAATCTGCAATGAGAAGTTTATGTGTGTTTTCCACAGAATATAATTCTTAAACAGTGATTTTACTAATGTAAGGTTTTGCATTTCCCCCCAAAAAAGTTACCAGCCAACATTTTATTTACTCACCAAAGCCAATTTGCACTTGCAGTTCGTGTTTGGCAAGTGTTGATCTGTACTCTGGCAGCGTTATAGAAAGCATCCTGTTGTCATGTTTTGGCAGAGCAGGAAGAGCAGGAGATGGAGATGCTGAGCGGATCACTGACACTGACACGTGAAGCCCTCGTCCTAATAGAAATCATGATTTGCCAAGGCAGTTTGATCATATTTAGGGTCAGGGATTTAAACAAACCCAGCTGGTGCTTCGATGCTGTTGTCTTTACACACCCACTCAGATGCAGACCTGCATCCTTACAACCCTTGTGAACAAGAAGTACACACTTATAAAAATAAGAGTACTTATTACTGAAATCATTAAATAAACTTTAGAGTATACTTACGGATTTGCTTATGTAATGTAATGTTTTTGAACACTTAAATGCACTTTATGAGTGAAATTTAGAGTGCTGTTTGACCCACTTAAGTACATCTTTATATGTAATGTCACAAATAGTTCATCTTTGAGATATGGTGTACCGCTGAATATACTGACAACAATTTATGGTAAACTGAAACACACTTTCAATATCATTTCTATTGAAACTAGGGCTGTCGATTTAACACAATAACTAAATTAATAATTATGAAGAAGTTATGCGAAATATGTTAATGCACTCAACGCACTGGCCCCGCCCTCAGACCTGTACGTCATCTTATATTTCATACAGCTGCCTGTTGACAACAACTCCATAAATGCAGCTATGTACCAAAATTCAAGATGTTGGTGCAAAAAATGCCCCGTTTATGTTTTGTCCCATATATATGTATATATATATATATATATATATAATCTCATGAAATGCCCCTGTATGTGTTTTGTCATGAATCTGCAGATCACGTATATCTCATGATATCACACTGAGCAATAGCAAGAGCAATATGACACAAGTGCTGATTTTGTCCCAATCTATCACAAGCTCAAATGTGATTTCAAACAACAGTTCAGTAAATATTAAGTTGATATTGTGTTATATTTTAAACACTATATTATGTGTTTTTTTCTCAGTTTTACAGTGAACATATTACCTATAAAGCCCTAACAGAAGTGTTACGCATTTCAGAGCAACATAGCGGTGTTTCCGGTGTTTCTGAATGAATCCGCATTTTGAACTAATCCTATGAATCAATAAATCAAAGGCCCATTCATAAAGAGAACCATTTACTTCATTCATGAATGAATCAACCATTTGAATGAATCGAATGAATTAATGACTAATTCATCTGCTGGCAGATTTAGTTTCTAATTTAGAGTATCATTTCAGTAAAAAATAATTTAAATAAATAAATAAATAAATAAATAAAATAATTAATTAGATAAATTAATCGAAACATCACGTAATTAGATTAAAAATTGTAATCGACTGACAGCCCTATTTGAAACTTATATGACACGTATTTAAATATATTTGTAATTACACATTTATAAGTTGCACTTTGTGCATTTAAAATACATCCACTTAAAATGGAATATCAAATAACATGTAACAACATCAAGTGTACGTCAGTAAGGTATGACAAAAGATTATAAACACTTTTGTGTTTAGATTAAAAATTACACTTTTGATTTGACATAATTAAAAAAACACAAAACTCCGGTGTGCAAAGAAACATAGTCGTGAAAGTCTACATTAATTTCATTAAAGGTTTTTTCTTTCAATAATATTATATCACCTGCAACTACAGTTTTAAAATATACTTTTTAAGATCTGAAGTACTGTACGCTACAGCACATTCACTACAATTACAGTAAGTGCACTGAGGGACCCTACAGAAGCGTACTAAAAGCTGTTCAGAAGAGCTGACAGTCTGGCAGCACATCATCCACTTCACCCTACAGACAAACACAGCCACGCTTTCTTTGCTTTATACTCATTTATGACATGAAAAACTGGTCAGCTTCATAATCGGTGTATAGACCATATCTGAACCAGTGCAGACTGTCCATGTCAAATGGTGGACTGTATGTAGACTGTTTATTTTTGAACAGAGTTTATCATTTATTCGCATATTACTCTGTAGTATAGAGATTTGAAAGCCCTGCAGCAACATAAAGATAAAGTCTATTCACTGCTAATATAATTTGGTCTTTCCCTCAGAAAAGAGCAGGAGAAACTGGCCTGCATCCATCTTATAAAGACCCTCTTCTCTTTGACACTTAACAAAATTGAATTTTAAATTAAGTGGATTCAATTTTCAAAGAGATCGAAGCAAGTAAATAAATAAATAAATAAAAGAAAGAAAAAAAAAAGTGTTCTGCGATGTTTCCATAAACCCAGAAATGTGAACCAAAAGGTTTTGATTGTAACGTTGTAACATTTATTTTTGGCTACTTTTCTAAAAGTGTTTGGTCATCAGACCATTCATCCATCTGTTTTCCAAACTTATCCATTTAGTGTCTTCAGTGTATTTTTACATTATATTATATAGTATATTATATTATATTACCAAACAGTCCATTGACTGAACAGTCAAAGAAAAAGAAGCATTAATGCCAAAAACCGATTATGTAGAAATCTAGCAGTGCATAGTGTTCATTTTCTCTATGCATGTGAGTCAGATGGCACATTCATCAAAATTTGCAGTCACACATACACGTGTTGTTCTTAAATGAAGAGATGGTGTAACCTTGCGTCTGTGTCACTGGAGAAACGGGCAACCCGGTTTCTCGTAAGTCAATCACGTAATGGGCTGACGTCACCGAATCGCTTTTAGTAACCGTTTGCTTGGTCGTTTTGTAAAATGAATCCCGTCACAAATCTGTCTGCGCTTGCTCTTATAAAATGACGCTTTTGGTAACTCTAAATTTAACTCAAAATGAACATCTAACGGCAAACATGTTGAAATTAGCAAGCAGGCAGTTGATTTATGACGTGACTAGCTGTTTCCACACAGAAGCCGTTTATTCAGTGTACTCTTTTGCAGCAGAGACCTGACATCCAGACTGTCAGTGATGTGGTTTTATGTGATTTTATTTATGGCTTCTAAACAATGGTGTTTGTCCACCACTAAAGTGATGCTTCTTTTTGATTCAGTGATTTTTTACAACAACGCTGATTTGTGTTGAAGCTTTAGGGGGGAAAAATCTGAGGAAAAACTCCTAATCCAGATCTACAGTACGTAATCTAGTGCATTTGCCCTTGCATGTCACATTACGACGTCAAAATCCCTACAGGCTGAACAAACATCAGTGCGTGTTTCTGAGTGTCAATAAAAGCTGCGTCCCAATTCACATACTGTCTGCCCTAAATAGTATGAGATTAGAATGTTTGTGTATCGCAGTATGTTGGAAAATAGTTTGGACTGTTTGTATCATTCGGTTTGTTTTCATCTTTTATTCTGAAGAATGTCAGTAACCAAATAGCTGGCAGTAGCCACTGAATTGTTTGGTTTATTGTTGTTAGTTGTTTTTCTCCAAACGGAAAAAAGAAACACATACAGGTTTGGAACAAGTGGAGGGTAAGTAAATGATGACATTCATATTTCATATTTTAATTGAATTCTATGTCAATTTGAGATCAATTTGAAACATACAGTAGCTTCCAGAGCAAACATTCATAGAGCCCTCGGCAAAATCACGACGTGTACAGGCATTAGCCGCTCACAGATTGTACAAGTACAGTACGTGTGCATTAGTTTTCATTTATACGTTCTGTGTTTCTCTCTCCTTCTTTGTGCTATTATGAATGTTAATGTAATCCCATTACGTCCAACACGTGTATGTTATCAAATTAAGCAATGCCTGTGTGACAGAGAGCAGCTCTTAATGCACAACATCCAATAAAGCTCTGACTGACTGACTGCAAACACGACCGACTGACAGACTGACTGATTTCACTAGCTCGTGAAACAGACGCCCGACCTAATCACACCAGAACCAGTCCAACAAAATCAACAAATCATATAAGATCGCATCTTCATAAAGAATGACGACACAGTGCTCTAAACTCAGACGGAAATATTTCCAAGGAACAGTTTTGAAAAAGGTTCATGGAAAGTAATGCAATTAATCTTAGGCGGTTGTTTCTTTCAGAGCTAATCGAGATTTAACAGATTAAGTCAGCGCCTTTCATATTTACTGTTCGTTATTTTAATAGTGAGAACAAATGTTTGTTACTTGTTCGTACAGGCAGTGTATGAGGCACTCCTGTGAGATGTTTATTTCAAGAGTCACACCTGTTAATAAATACTGTAGAAAATTAGTCTTCGAAATTGTAAAGATTACTAGAGTACCATCTACAGTCTTTCTACTTCAAGATTTCACATTAAATTCAATGTGTTACTTGCAGATGATTCTTTGTAATTATTTGTGAAATTCACTATAGTGATTTCTGAGTGAAAACAGTTTTCAGTGTACGGTTGTCGGTGCCAAATAATGACTGAGTCTGTCAAAAGACATTCAGGAAAAATTCTGCCTTTCCATGTAAACGCAGCAAAACAATGACGAGTTTACTCACTGTAATTGTCTGGATGAGGGTATTTGTAATTAATTTAGTGGAAGATAGTTTGTCATTGACTGTCAGGATCTACATCTGTGCTTGAGAAGTGTGTGTGTGTGTGTGTGTGTGTGTGTGACTGTCGCTGCCGCAAGTACAGCCTGGAAAGCTCAGCCTATGCAAACCAAATCAAGACTGCTTATCATTAATTAGTGTGTATTTCTAAATATAGCTGCGCTTCTGATATGTATCTAATGAGGCTCTTTGTCACACACTGTCCTCCATTTATCATGTTTGTCTCTCCTTGCGCGTCTTCCTCACACTCGTCTGTCACGACTTTTGTACGGACCAAAATTTGGTGACACAACTGTGACTGTGATCTAAACGCGTCGCTTCTGAAAGCAGCGTAAACAATTATTTTTGAGTGGTTTCCACAGGCTGCAAGGAAAAAAAGAACTAAAGAAGGAAAGAACTAAGCAACAGCCACGGCGGGAAAACGGTTTGCTGTAGCAGATAATCACACACACAAAGCGATCTTCCTAAAGCAACAGACCCGAACTTGGGTTATTACAGATACCTAAAACTGAAACCACACACACTCACACTGAAATAACATATAATTTTGTTATTTTTGCTTGTTGCCAAGGCGACATTTCTCATTTTAATTAGCTTAATGTGCTAAAATAACTACAACTAAAACTGAAATAAATAATGCTTAAAAATGAATAAATATGACAAACACACATACAAAGAAATACGACTTTAATTAAAATGGAAAATATAACAAATAGTAAAATAATTTAAAACTATTAATAAAAACTATAAAAGCATTTCAGTGACACTAAAATAATGGCAAATTCTTCAAATTGTATACAAATCAAAACACATGAAATCTAAACCTCATGAAAACAGCTTGAACTGATTTTAACCTTGACATCTTGTTTTATATTTAGATGTTTTTTCATTTGAAAAAACAAAACAAAATAAAACAAACAAAATTACTTTTGTGTGGAAATGCGTTGCACAATATGTGTTTATAAACACTGCACACTTACGCCTGTTTGCTGAAAACTTTAGGACTAACTGTCCACACTGTTTAGCAAGTGATTCAATCACATCTATTGGTTTAGGCGGTGCAGTTTATTTTCGGTAAATCTTCATTGGTTGCTATAGTAATGGTGTAGGTGTGAGCACAATGCCAAGTGATTTCTACAACAAGTGAAATTAGAAAGAATTCAGAAAGCATAAAGCATATGGAAACTGAAATTGTAACCTCTGCTCACCTCCATCAAGGCATCCCGCTGCGGTTACGAACAAGGCGGCGTAGCTGTCTTTTACAAACGCGTGCCCGGACGCCAGTAAGCAAATCAGACGGACACACATTCAGGAATTCAAATTTAAGTCCAATGTCAAACGACAGAAACAGAGCTTGCAACAGTTTTGTCAGATGCAAGTGACTAAAAATCCTCCAGCCTCAAACATGTGGTTACATCCGGTGCGATGGCCTCGTCTTGTGCAGCGGAAAAGCCTAAAATGATAGCTATGTCTGGTGTCACTCTATTTACGTGTGTTTGTGTGTTGATGCAAACAGATGGGTGCATGCTCCATGTTTGCGTGTGGGAAGTCTGTGTGCATAATCTTTGCCCAGCACCTTTGCACACATCTTAAAAGTGAAAGACTGTCACAGCACCTGAACGCGCGGTTCTTCTAATGCAGCTCTTAAAGGGACGGTTCATTGAAAGAAAAGTCTGTCATCAACAGTTTTACTCTGCTCTTGTTTGGCTTTTTAGGACTTATAGATTTTGGCTCCATTCCTGCCTGTAGTATTCAAGTAATCCTGAAATATGTAGTTAGACTTTTCACTTGTGTTTGCTCAATTTTCCAAGACAGTGGCCCCCCAGAAAAGACCGTTCCTGAATATTGTGCACAAATTATTTTGATAACAGGTGTTTACATGACAATAATGCACTTGTCAAATACAGATATAAACGTGTTCACACAGAGCAGCTGCATTATTTATGCCAGACCAGTAGTTGGCGATGGCAACACTAGGGGCCCTATTTTAATGATCTAAGCACACGATCTGAAGCGCATGCCGCAGGTACGTTTAGAGCATGTCCAAATCCTCTAGTTTAAAGATGGGGAAAAAAATACATGAAAAACAACAATGGTCCAAAAGAGTTGTACCTATTCTCTTAATGATTCAAGCACTCTTAAAAATAAAGTTGCTTCACGATGCCATAGAACAACCTTTTTTGTCTAAATGGTTCCATAAAGAACATTTAACATCTAAAGAACCTTTCTGTCTCACAAAAGATCCTTTGTGGTAAAAGAAGATTCTTCAAAGGAAACAAAAAGTTGGTTCTTTACTGAATTTTTGACCTAATGGTTCTTTGTGGAACCAAAAATAGTTCTTCTATGGCATTGCTGTGAGGAACCTTTAAAACACCTTTATTTTTAAGAGTGTGGGTGCGTTTTGGGCATAAGATGCAATTTTTTTTTAATTTTTCATCCATCTTTGTACACGATGTACCTACAGAAGAGTCATATTGAAACTGCTGAAACTCTTTGGTCATTTTGAGCGAGATGCTAACGGTCTAATCGGATTCAATGATCTATGCTAAGCTACGCTAAAAGTGCTACCGCTAGACCTGGAGATCGGCTGAATGGATTCAAAAACGGTAAAACTCTACTGGACATGAGCGTACTTTCAAAAATAGTGGCGTCTATGCACATATGCATTCCTAGTCTGAATGCATAATATGTATGCACATGATGTCACTGTTTTCACATTCAGTTTTGTATTTTACACAGAGGTAAAAACTTGCACTTTGAAATTCGTTTACAAAGGTTTGCATTTTCAGACCCCCAAAACACCACTGCTGTGTAAATGAAAGGCCAAAACACTTAAAAGGTTTTATGTTTTTAGTTGAAAACAGTGTTGTGTTAAACCTAACTTAAATGTGTTTTTTTTTCTTCTTCTTCTTCTAAGCTTAATTCTTTAATTTGGGTGAAAACTAGAAGCTTGGACAATCTTCTAAATATCTTCTTTTGTGTTCAACAGTATATTTGGTGTTCAAGTGAAATGAGGGCACAACAGAACAACAGAAACTCTAGTAAAATGTGACAGTAAAACCAACAGAGCCTCCATCTCCAAACATCTTCATCCTAAAGCACTTCACAGTACTCACAATGCAACACAAAAATTCAAATCTTATTAAAATAATATTTAAAATAACAGTTCCCAGCTGGTTTTGCTTGAGGACGGTTTTTAACGCTCTGCACAAACACTCCCTAACCTGTTGCTTGGAGCAGTGTAATTTAATCAGTATTAGTAATGATCAGAACAAATAATTCCTTTCAAACCAGACATGATATATGAAACAAAAAAAAAAAAAGTTCAGCAACAAATAAAATCTCTTCACCCACTCATGTTCATGTCACTCGAAAGCTACAAGATTTTTCTCTCCCTGCAGAGCACAAAAAGAGTTCCAGGCGGCTCTTGTGCATCACTGAAAGTGGATGATAACTTCAGCTGTCGAGCTCTAAAAATGACAAAACACCACAAAAGTAGTTGACATTTGACTTATGTGCTTCATTCCAACTCGTCTCAAGCCATATGAAAGCTATTTTTCACAGATAATCTTGGAGCCTGACAGTTACCGGTCGCACTTTGCTTTTTTATTATGGGAAACAGCGGCCTGGACGGTCTTGTTTTGGGCTGAACTGAAACAAACCGATTTGTAGGCGAACGATCCTTTAATTTCATATTCCACTGTACGCGCAGTTTGGAAAGTGGGCCTGAATTTAAATGAACGGTGAGGAGATCTAAGCTCCACACAAACCTCCAATCAAATCAGCAGCAGCAGCAGCAGCAGGCCCGGCTCCAGCTCGTTTGTTTGGGGTACACAAGAAAAATAGATTTCCTGTACAAGCGGATGGGCTCCCGCGGACGCTCGCAGATGAACCGCCTGGACGGACTCCAACACGTCTATAGAAAGGCGAGCGGTCAGGCTTGGAGGATATGCCTCGTGGACAGTGCGGTGTGAATCTGGGGCGGAATCCATCGATCCGAACGCACGGACCACGCTGGCGCGAGGCGTTGCATTAATCAGACGGGGAAAGAGAGGCAAAGTCATTCCCTCCCTTCTTTAAAATGTTTTAGGTGGGTTTCGTTTCAGCAGGGTGGGCCTAAAATCCTGTTTCCATGGCGACCGGCGGCCGCGCTCTCCATTTGTATGTAAGAGCGTGTGCGCCTTGAGCTAGCAGCTGTACCGTTTCACAGTTTTCTACTAAATCCACTTTTATAATCTGGTCACACAATATGCTAACGTTTTACCCACTGCTGATGTGATGCAATACGCTCCATTTGTCAAGGTACGGGGGTAAAATATGTGTGTGAATTCACCTGTGTGTGCTACAGTGCTCAACAGTGCGACACAGTTCTGTGGGTGCAGTACATATAACATGCATAGAATTTGTAACGTGCATAATGTGGAAGCGTAATGTTACTAGACTGTTGTTTTATGCATTGTGTGTTGCACGTATTAAATGTGTGCCATATGTGATTTATAATGTTGCGGTTTTGTAATTTGATGAATTATGCATGCATTTCATGTGTAGGCTGCATGATGCAAAGCATATTCATAGTGCTGGACGTTTGCTGTTTTTTATGGATTATGTGTACAACTTGTATAAAATGTGTTGAAAACATTATGGATTTACTTATTGCTATTAATTAGTTGTGAACGGAGCTAAACCACATATGTGACCCTGGACCACAAAACCAGTCTTAAGTATCACGGGTATATTTGTAGCAATAGCCAAAAATAATCAATCTTTCTTTTATGCCAAAAAACATTAGGGTATTAAGTAAAGATCCTGTTCCATGAAGATATTTTGTAAATTTCCTACTGTAAATATATCAGAACTTAATTTTTGATTAGTCATATGCATTGTTAAGAACTTCATCTGGACAACTTTAAAGGCGATTTAATTTTTTTGCACCCTCAGATTCCAGATTTTCAAAAAGTTGTATCTCGGCCAGATATTGTCCTATCATAACAAACCATACATCAATGGAAAGCTTTCAGATGATACATATATCAATGTATAAATCTCAATTTCCAAAAAGTGAACCTTTATGACTGGTTTTGTGGTCCAGGGTCTTAACATTATAGTTTTAGATGTGCCACATGTATTATGTAAGACATTAAACATGTTTGCTTTTTGCTATTCTGTCTCACTTCCAGTGATGTTAACACTGAGAAAACAATGGTGTAGGATTTTAATTAACTTAGCACATTTAATTAACACATCGCATTAAATGTGACATTTTGAAGCAGAAAGACTGAAATAGTGTTTTCTCGTAAAGCGCACTCCGGTAATCTTTTGAGAAATCATTTTTACACTGCACATCTGAGACCCAAATGGTTTATTTAAAATAATATGAAAGTATACGGTGTCTGTAAGTGTATTATGATACAATTATTCTTCATATTTGGTATGTACTGTTTACATGCAGGATACTGGATGTAAATCTCTGCTGTGGTCTGGCCTGACTGGCTTTGGCAGTGCCATCGTACCCTACTGCTAGCCAGCTGTCACCCTGTGAATGAGAAAGGATCGGTGGGGACAAAGACACACACCCATGTCTCTCTTCTGTAACCCAGCCTCGCCGTGTTACGCTTTCTCTGGCTCTCGCCTGTCCTTTTCTCCTTTCGGTCCTTTTCTCTGATGACACAAGCAACACGGCCGCTTACACCAGCCTGACGAAGACAGACACGGAGGGAGGGGCATCTGCGCGAGCGCAGCGACAACAGCGGCGAGAGATCAAAGAAATATCGCAACACGAGAAAAAAAAATCTGAGATGGAGAGAGGGAGATAAGCATACGAAGAGGGAAATTATATTCGTCTCCAGAAGCCCTCTTAAGAATAAGTCTTACAAAAATCTGCATTTATACACCTCTTGCACATATTAAGAGATGACTATTCACACATAATTGCATCTCTGTCCTTGTTTGTCCTTTGTCCCAAATGTGGACTTCCTGTCTGCTTGTGTTAGAAATGAGGCCGTTTTGCTCTTTAATTAACAGGATGGAGCAAAATCTTCCTGTAGGACTGGACTGACATAGCTTGATGGTTGATTAGTTGTCATTTGTGACTAGTACTGCTCAGTATTGGTAGATAAATCGTTCAACGTGATTTGTGCTACAGACATGAATGACTCAAATCATGCAGCTTGCTGAAAAGAAATGTGCTATAATCTACTTCAGACTTATAATCATTTGCAGACAATAAAACAAGCAGAATAATCATTTTGTAAGAGCGACCTGAGCCTCATGTCTTATGTCAGTTAGAAACGACAGCACCAACCACTGAGAACTGCTAACAACTGTCTAGCAAGATGTTAAAATCCCTTCAAGAACACTTTAGCATCTACCTTAGAAAACACCAACAACAGCTGTTTAATTTTGAAGAAATAATCAGCTACTGATCTACTGCCAATACACTGCAAAAATAATGTTCTTACTTAGCATAGCTTATTTTGTTTTTCTCTTTTCTAGTACAAATATCTAAATATTATTAAATCAAGATACATTTAGCCTACTTGAGAAGCAAAAGGACTTCAGCTACGGAATTAAGTGACATATTAGAATTGAGTGAGTTTATTTTTTCATTTCTTTTACTCTATGGACAGATTTTTTTTTCTTGTTTGAAGCAAAAACTCACTTAATTGTAATAAATTTGATAAAGAAAACAAGACTTAATAGCTGAAGACATTTTTCTCCTCACATAAATGTATCTTGATGTAAAATAATATTTAGATATTTAGATTTGTAGTGGAAAAGACAAAAACAAAACACAAATCACAAAAATACTGAGAAAATCATTGTTTGCCTAACCCACTGTTTCGGCCTAAGCAGATGATCATTAGTATGTTGCACATCCCTGTGTATTTTCTGCGCACACAGCATCGCATACTTTCCAAATGACTTTAGACGACAAGAACAATAATAACAGTAAAGGAGCGACGTACTGTATGCAGGCAACACAGCAATGACCTTTTAAGCAGCTCCTGTTCTTGAGCCATACGTTCAAAACGGGGCCTTCAAACGTCTAAAATCATTTGCAGTGAAGGGAAACACCCTCAGTGCCCATCAGAGAGGCCATAAATGATGCACACACTCATCCACATCCACGCTGACAGTCAGGAAGACTGAGAGAGAACATGTTTACAGCCGGGATGGTCCCTTGGATCTGGAAAAGCTGAAAACATCATCCATTCCCCCGAGATAATCATGGAGAGAAGCAGACAAGCTCTTCGCAACAAAAAGCGAAAGCAAGGAACATCTGAAATGTGAACAAACTGCTGGGAATGCTAAAAACCGGTGATCGTTGAAATGACTGACATTAACGTGAGTGTGGCAAGCTGTTTTAATGGTCACGCTCGAAAAAGCATGCAATGTTTATGACTGAAATATGTCTGAGCAAAGTTGCACTTTCCTCTGGGCTTCGCCATCCTCCTAGACTTATTGACCCCCGATTTGAATGGAAACGAAAATGATCTAAGCGTTGATCAATATCCTGGAGCTCTGCATCTAGTCTTCAGAGAAGAATTCAACTGAAGGGCGGCTGAATCAATCAATCCTGCATTCAATCTACATTGTTAAGTAGAAGCAAGCAGTAGCATTTGATTGGTATTTCAAGGTCTGAGAGCAGCCATTTACTGGAATTCAAAGTTATAAAGTTTGTTCACATGACAGATGGTCTGAGTAAAATGTAGCTTTTGAGGTATGGACCACCTGGACATGTGACATCACCTAGGAGAGACTCTCAAGTCATTATTTACCAAACAGCTCTCAGTTACAGGACATTTGGTGTCACCGATGCCAAGTCCAGCACGATACCGAAACTTAATATGTTCCAAAGAGAATGAGGTTTGAAAGTTACATCAGAAAACAAGACTTCTGTGAATAATGAATTAGATTTCAGCTTACATTCTTTATTCCAGAACAGTCCGTGGAACATAAACGGAGGTGATCGTGGACTCCAAAAAAAGGGGAACATTGCGCCAAGCAAGGCTTGTGCACAGAAAGCTGTTGTATGGCATCAGCATATAGTGCACAAGTCATATGAACCACTTTTATAGTGAAAGCCAGTGTTCACATTCACATTTCGTTAAATCACCTCCATTTATGTTTCTGTTCTGGAATAATTTGAGGGTGAGAAAATGATGAGAGAATCTTCATTTATGGGCGAGCTGCTGCTTTAAAAGCTGACTTGCTGATTTCAAGATGCAGCCCAAGATGTCAAGATGCCGAGATTGTGATCTAACTGTGAACTGTCTTGTTAGTGCCCTGTGGGAGAGCCAGAGTGTTACGCATGCAGGCAGAATCCGCCTTTATACAACCACCACTCCAAATTTCCTGAAGCTCACGGCCAGGGGATTAGTCATTCAACAACACAACATTAAAGCCGTTTTAACCCGGCTGGGCCTTAAGAGGATATTGCTTAGGTTTCCCTATTGAATCAAAGGCACGTCTTATGTGGCCATCAGACAGCGGGCCGTGTCTCTCGCTCCTCTGATAACACAGGTACGTCAAACAGATGTCTAATTGATGTTTGCTTTCATCTGGAAAAGGCAATATGTAGAGCTATAAGCAGAATGACTCAAAAACACTCCCTGACTTACATTAAAATGATGTTCATGATTAAGAATATCATGTTAGAACATTTAGATGCCTTCCACACGATACACTCTTTAACAGACATACTGAATGTGCTTATTGCGTTTTTATTATTGATAAACAATGACAGTTTTATTTACTGACGGTTCAGCCAACCATGCACAATGTGCCACTTTAGCGATTGCAAAATAATGATGAAAAGTGATTTTAGCTGTTTTACTAACCTCTAAACATTCGGCTCACCTCCACAACACGTTCTGTTCCCGAAAGCCCGCCCTCCAATGACATGTCAACCTACCCAATGTCAGTAATCCGTACATTTAAAATGATTGACAGGCGAAGAGCGTATCAGATTGGCAAAAAGGCACGGGCCAGTCCCTTGACTCCTCTTTCCTATTCTAGGGCTGTCACAGATACAGGTGTGATTTCTCACGACACCCATTTCAGTGATATCTGTCAGGTAAAAGGTACGTTTTATTTTTGGCTTATAGCACCTTCACGAGTAGTCTAAACCCCAAAGGTTTCTCAATGAGATCTAGAGGTTTTGTCATTAGACACCATTTGCAGCACCGTTCACAATTTAAACCCGTTCAGCTGCTACCTGCCGCCGTGACCAAACTGGCTCCAGCTCTTCATGAGCACAATGTACCGCATTAATGAAAAAACAATATTTGCAGGCAGCCCATACGCCTAACCAGCAACCAGCCCGCTAAACAGGTTACACACAGCATTATGAATGGCAATTATTCGCGCCGAAGCCAGATATCACACAAGCGTTTATCATGAGGTAATGAACAGCAGCACAGGCGCGCATGAATTTTTATTTAACTTTTTTGGTTAATCGTTTTTAAACGATTGTAACACCCGTTTTAATCCTCTTACTAGGTGCAATAGAACGCGACTCAAGACGCGTTTTTAACTTGCGCTTTGAAACGGCCAGGCTAACGACGCGACGCCAGTGCCGAAAACACGCATGTGTACACACAGTAACAATTAAAAGATTGCGCAGAAACACATTACACGTGTGAACAGCTCTTGCGTCGTGCGTGTCGAGGCGCGTTCGGTCATGGGTCATATTTCTGCAGAACCCCAGAAATGGTGAAAGTCTCAGCAGTCGCTTTGTATGCTGTGACAGTTGTGCTTAATTTTGACTGCGCTAAACGCGTCTGTTGTTGTATTCCAGCGGATCCACATTCAGTCACACAGCTTTGGGCAGCAAAGCCTGAAAACTGCTTAGACTCAGCGAACGAAATGGCAAAATGGAATATTATGACAACTTACCTTTTCATCAGAGAGCCTTTCCTTTGCCTGTCTCTCCATCCATGTCTCCTTTATCGAATAAAACGCTTTTTTTTTGTTATTTCCTCAGACCTGCGAAGTTCCACGCTATTCGAGCTGTAATTTAGAATTAAGTGACAGTCCGCTGTAGTCTATAAGTCATCATTAAAACCATACACCCCCCTTTTCTCTCTTCCTTTCACCGACCATCCGATATCGACTATTGTTTTGTTTTTTTTTCTTTGCAATAAAATCCACCCCGCGCTACGTAGCAATAAAACACTACACTAAATTAATCATACGTGCGTACATGACGCTGCGACGAGAAAGCGCTTCACAGAACTTCATCGCCCTTTAATGCATCTTCTCCGAGTCCTCTGTCCTCCTCTCTGAGCATCACTTTCCCTTGTTAGTCCGAATGCATAATTCACGCTCGGTTCACAGCGTAGCGATGTCCGATTCGCAATCGAATCGTTCTTTTGAGTCGGTTCCTTGATTCATTCGAACTGGTTCGCAAAGCGTTTATGCTAGTATTTCTGATGTGGCCTACTGTACAGTGGGTGACAAGGTGAAGCCATAACTAAACTATAAGTGACAGTAGCACACACATGTGTGTTAAATATGGAGAAAAAAAAAATAAAATAAAAAGTACAATGCAAAACGTAAAGCAGGAATTAAACAGCAGTATTTAACTGAAATATTTCTCGGTGCAGAGAAGAAAAAATGCGAAACTCTAAGACGGGATTTCTGGAACCACATTGTAATGGTGACTCGAAAGAATCGAATCGTTAAAATGAACCGTCTGAACGAACCGACTCACTAGGTGATTCGGAGTTCCCATCGTTAGAGAGCTTGCTGTATTGTCTCGTTCGTGTCAGTTTGATTCGCCTGCCATTTCTCAGCGATGTCAAGCGCAGGATGTTTCAGCGGCCGTTCATCATCCCAGAGTGGAATAATAGCTTCATGTGCTTAGGAAGTGCGGATATCAAGTAGTGACGGAGCGAGGCTTCCTCAGAGAGGGCTTTCTTTGTTATACATCTGTGCTTTAATCTGGAGATATTATCCCTGTAATCTTATAGGGGAGTCTCGTAGAAAGGTATAAAGCAGCGCAGTTGGACAGCATACGATAATTTAGCGCTGTATTACGTCTTTAATGTAATGCAGTCATTTGTAGTTTTCATTTTATTCTATGTAATTCTAATGCAATTCTTTACGGATATATATTACCAGGATTACGCCATATTACAATACAAATAATATGACATTTATTTGTTTGCTTTGCAGTCATAATTGTCATGGTAATACTACCAAATAAGAATACCAAAAATAAGAATACTTACTGTTTTTATTTTCTTTTCACATTATTTTTGATTTTCTCCCTCACTCGCATAAACACTGGTACAAATAAGGATATTCTATACAATGGCACAGTGGCACCAATTTATTAGAAAGCATAAATGTTTAATTATTAGCAGTTAAAGTACATACTCGGTTACCATTAGGACTCTCAGCTTTATCTCGCGTCTGCACCAGACTAATGAGCATCATAGTCCATAAATTCATCTGCAACCATTAAACTAACTACTTTCCCATTAACCCTACAAATGCAATAAATTATGTGCCTGCGATAAAGACTTGAGAGGATAACGTCTGTATAGCTGGGTTAACGCAACTGAGTTAACCTGATCTGTTGTGATGCATAAGCCGCAGGTATCCGTATCTCCGTATGTTCTCGGTGGATAGGCGTTTTGTGAGAGGTACAGTCGTGTGGGCAGCATGCCCAAGAGGCCAATGTTATGATGTGGGTTAAATATTCACACTCAAAGCCTCGACACAAGATTATGTAACAAACATCTTGAAAAATAAATATCAGAAGAATGCAGAACACGCCCTACAGCTAGAATGCCTTTTATGCAGTATTTGCATAATAAAGTGTATCTATAGCCTTCTGATGTGAGCATATGCCGCCGTTATCACACTGCGAATGCGCTGCCGTGTGATCTGGTGACCCTGTTTGGAAATGATGAATGCCTTGTCATTTTTAGGTTAATTGCATCTTTATTATGCTTTGTTAATATCTCTGTCAAGGATATTTGCTACTCAGTTAGAGGAAATGAGAATTCACTCACTGTGAGCACCTTAGGTACATAGTAGATCGGTTCGGGCTTTGACTTTTTGTATTGTTTTGTTTGCCAATACTATGTGTAACCTTACTATAAAATACTGTGAAACATATAGTTGTGGTCAAAATCTGCTGTTTTCTATTTGTTGTCATTCGAGCGTCCAGAACCTCTGAGGCAAAGCCATAATAGTAGCCTGACAACTGGACTGTGGCAGCAAGTTTTGCAAGCACCGCTCACGCTTTTTTCTGATGATGCTGGTGCAGAAATTACACACTTTACCTTTAAAAGGCTATTACAGCGTCTCCATTAATAAAGGCTGGTGCGGCTGACAGAGATGCACTGTTAGTTTATGAGATGGAGGCCATGTTGTGTTCTCTACAGGAAGCTCTGCTCCTTTGAGACGGGTCCATCTGCGCTGTTCTCCGCACAGGTAAGCCTATTCCCTAAACACATTAATGATTTAATGTATGTATTTCACGAGCTGTAATATGTCATATGCAAGCCCTTAGAGAAATAAACAATGCAATGTAGGTTTTGCTGCTCTCCGTTTCTCATTCAGTCTCATGTATTGATTATACCGGAGTGAAGGTGAGGTCACTGGCTTGTGCGTCTTTCTTCTTTTCCCTTTGTCCCCTGCCGTATGTTTCCTTGTCAAGTTACTGTCAAGGAACTACTAGAAACTACTTAAACTGCATTTACTTTCACTCGTTCTAAACATGCATGGCTTTCTTTCTTTTGTGAAACACAAACGAGATATCGTAAAGAATGATGTAGGCTACTGGTAGATGACAGAATTTAGATTTTTTGCTGAACCACTCCATTTGAAGAGTGGTTGTGCTTCAGTACCTGCTTATCTTAAAATCGTAGCGAGGGATTTGGTGGCACTGCGGCTTAGTAGGTAACAGTGTCGCCTTGCAGCAAGAAGGTCTCTATAAGAAAGTGATTAAGACCAGAATTTGTGAATTATGTTATCAACAGTGTTGGGGAAAGTTACTTTTAAAAGTAATGCATTACAATTTTGCGTTACTCCCTGAAAAAGTAACTAATTACATTACTTAGTTACTTTTTATGGAAAGTAATTTTTGCTTATTAGTATAGTTGAATTGGATCATCGAAGGTCAGCAGCAAAGACGCTGGTTAATAAAATGGGATTAAATACATAAAGGATATTTGTTTTATTTAACATATTTAATTATTGCAGGGTTGCGTCATATTCTGAGTTGAATTTCACAGTTTTTATTCATTTTGAGGAATACCGAATCTGTTTTTTATGAGTGAGATGAATTAACGCATGTTCACATTTAATCTAGAATACAGTAACATCATGTTTACTCCCAATTTCCCGACAGGAGACTTGTCAATCAGTAAATGGGGAAAAAAGTAACTGGCATTACTTATTTGAAAAAGTAACTCAGATATTTTTTTAGAAATTCAAAAGTAATGCGTTCCTTTACTAGTTACTTGAAAAAAGTAATATTATTACGTAACTCGCGTTACCCCCAACACTGATAATCAGTGTGTTAAAAAGTGTACATTTGGAGAAGATTTGCAAATATGCATTATACGTGGATCAGTCTTTTTGGCTACTAGTCATTGCAAATGTCTTTTTTTACTCAAAGCAGCTTGTAAAAAGCAAGTAGCAGGCAGTGTCCCCTGGGCTAACCTGCAGGCTTAAGTACGCCGCTCCAGGGAATAATGGGTACTCATGGGTTATGGGTTTTTCATGTAAGGACTAATGCAAGATAATGATGATATAATGACTACTTAAACACACAGACTCTGTCTTTATCCAAAAGATCAGCTGACCTGCTGTTGTGGGATATATCATCATTATGTAATACATTCAGAAGTAGGGCTGGTAAAGGTAATCAATGCTTTAGGGAACAGGGCTGCCAGTCACTTCACAGATTAACTGAACATGATGAATCTGTTTAACACAGTTAACATATTTATCTGTTTGATATGAACACTCTGGAAATTCTATACCTAACTTGGTGTTCAGCTGGCCTTTTATAATTTGCGTGTAAATCTCTTGTTATGCTATATATAGGGTAATCCCATGCAAATGTCAACCTTACCATGAAAAAATAAAGTGTTTACCAAAGGGTTTTTACAATACTGATAGCACAGATATCAACATTGGTGGTTCAAATACCCATGTGAGGTCTCTCTTAAAGTTTTTAAAGTATTTTTTTATTGTTATTATTATTATTTTTAGTGCATGATTATCCATAGGATAAGTGCTATTTTCAGGCTTGTCACATTGTAACAGTACATATTCCTCATAAATAGATGCATCAAAATGAACATAAAGTAACAATTATACGTTCTGTAAAGAGTCATTGCTCTTCTATTTGTTGGTTATTATTGCGTCTGGTTTGTGCATTTTAATTCACAGAAGTCCTACAAAGTATGTGGTCTCCCGAAAACGGTGTCTTTTTTTTGTCACATCCATAACGCATGATTATTTCTCTTTTTTTAACATCGAAAACTCGTGCAGACTGATTTTTTTTTTTTTTTTCCTGACGATTAGACTATATCAACAAGGGTTTATTAAAATATAAGCAGATGGTTCGGTATATTGGTAACACATTCTCTAAGCATTTATATGTCACATCCATAACACTGGATTTGCCCTGTATTATTACTAAAGCTTGGATTCAATCTTTGTCAATTTGTTTTCTTTGAAGTATCACAGGATTTGCATTTCTTTTTGGAGCTGATTGGTTGTAGGCCTTGCTGATCTGAAATTATGCTTTGGTTTTCAAGTGAATAAAGTATTATTTGTTTATAATTTCATTGTGTATAAATGTTCATTTAACTGAAGTGCAATGAGGCCTAGAGTCAGTCACTTCCAAAATAAGATACAAAACATGCGCTAACTGAAAGAAAACAAACAGCTAAAAAGATTGGATACAGTATCCGTATTGTAATAATACAGCTTTACAGTTTTTTTTTTGGTTTTTTTTATAGGCAAGTGTAATAAGGTAGAAGAAAAAAAGTACAAAAATTAAAGGAGGGATATCATGAAAATCTGACTTTTTCTGTGTTTAAGTGCTATAATAAAGTCTCCGGTGCATCTGTTAACCCAGAAAACGTGAAAAAGGACAACCCAGTAACTTTGTTTTGGTTAGACTTTTTCTGCAAGCATGTGCACAAACAAGCACATTAGATTTTGCTCCACCCGTGATGTAGGAAGGGGATCTTATTATAATATTAGCACATTAAATCTGCACATTTCATGTAGTTTCACAAGCGACAACAATGTACCAGTTCTAACGCCACGTTAAAAGTTCGAGCAAAGCACGTTAACTTTTCTGCTGTTGGCTGCACAGACGAGCACAGAACACTGTTTAGAGTCCCAGCTTCAGAAGACGGAAGAGAGCAGTGGATTTATTGATTTATATTACACTGCTGCCACACAGATCTAATATACACACGCCATTTCTTTCCCATCTGTTTACCTTCACAGACATAACCGACTGTTTTTGTAACTCACGTGTTTTAACATAAACTTGTGTATTTGACAGTTTAAGTGTAATAAGTTTAGTTTAGTACATGCATGCCATGTGACAGCCGCTTTCTGTGCATGTGCTTCACATGCGTTTCACATGCGTGCGCTCACAAAACCCCACATCAGAAGTTTAAACTAATATGGTTTAAAATGCATGATTTCAGTGGGACAGACATGATAATCAAAACCAAACCGTTTTTTTTTTAGTAGAGTATCTGAAGTATGTGCTTTAAAGGCACAGTCCTATTCTGGAAAAGGGGGCGGGGAGCAGAAGCTCATTTGCATTTAAAGAGACATGCACTAAAACAGCATGTAGGCATTTTCAGTTATATAATAATTGATCTGTGGGGTATTTTGAGCTGCAGCTTCACAGACACATTCTGGAGACACTTAAGACTTATATTGCATCTTGTAAAAAGGGGCATAAGTCGTCACCTTTAGATAAAATTAATTTTAAAAAAGAATTTATGTTGTTATTATTATTATATAATATATATTATTATTAAAAAATATAATTATTATTTTTATTATTTTAGAAATTTGTTATACCCTGTGTGAGTCAAAATGACTGGAGCACAACATTAGGGTTAAAAGTCAATATCTGGGGAAAAATGTTGGGTATTTTTTAATCGAAAGTAAATATATGTTATTTATTTATTTATTTATTTATGTATTCATTCATTCATTCATTCACTCATTCATATTACAGAAATGAAAGTTTGGGGGTGTTGAATATCCACCAACAACATTCCCAGAATGGCTCCTCACATTTTTCAGTAAATAATTTCATTAAATTTCAGTTAGTTTATCGTCAGTTCTCAGCAAGAGGAACTAAATGGATTGTAATATGTTGACAATCCAAACTAGGTTTGGCATCAAACCCGACACACAAATGACCGAGTGTGAACGTGCACGAGACTGTGTGATGTTTGAAAGCTACAGATTTATAACAACTGTGCGAAGAATGACTTCAGTTATGTTCTGTTCCTCAAGCAAACCTCTCATAAGACTTCAGGAGACATGAATTGTTTGTCTACTGCTTTAAATCAACCAAATCTGTTCTGTCAGAACTACTTTTGCGTTCCACAGAAGAAAGAAAGCAGAAGAGCACGAGGGCGCTAAATGTTTCATTCTTGGTTGATCACTGACTGGAAGGCGTTTGCTGGGCACACGAGGCTGCAAATGTGGCAACGCTGCAGGTCAGTCTGCAGAATCTCTCGCTGTATTTCGACATGAATGTCTGCTCATTCTGAAGCCGTATTAGCAGTCCGTCCACATAAACACTCCTCGCCTCTTGGTGGTGGACTGATTGGATTCCTCTGCCTTAGGTCTAGACGTGTTACACACACACACACACACAGAAACAGTTTTATTCATCTGTATATTACGACTGTCTGGCAGCAATCTTTCTTTGTTATTTTATCTCTCCATTTCTCATTCACCTTCTGTGTCTTTTTCCATGGATGGATGGAAAGATGGATAGAAGGAGAGCGGCCACAGGAGAGAGATAAAGCTATCTCTCCCTCTCCATAATTAACCGGGTTTCGGTAACAAGCCTTTGGGCTTTGCCGTTGCCATGGTGACCTCCCGTCCACAAGTTTTTCATCGGCGCATCTGACAGTGTGTGTACTTGGACTCGCTCCATCTCAGCCTATCGCTCCCATTTGATTCGTACATATTCCCCCTCCCCGCTTCTCCATATTCCCGCTTCTCTTCGTATCTCCGCGCGCACACGCACTCGAAGCCCCTTAGAGCACTTACTGCTTCCAGACGCATCAGTTTTGAGAGTTGGGCCTGAAATCAGGCAGCTTTACTAACATCACTTCATATTACCAGCAGGTCAGCATAAATAACATCACACACACTCACACAAGCCTTTTCAGCACAACACGTACTGTACGGTACTGCAATTATCAGTGCTCAGACAGCAGCAGACGTTAGGAGTGTTCTGTCCCAGGACGCAGGGGAGATGTCCTTAAAAAAACTGAACGTGAAAATAATCGACAGTACAAAACGTGAGACTGATAATGTATAAATCAGCCATTTGCAAGTAGCACTGTCCAAACATGTCCAAATGTGAGCGAGTAATGCTGAAATAGGGGTGAAAATGACACTTTAAAAGAAGGCAGTGCTTCCACTTCACTGTGCTGTGATTGGCCGATCGCATCATTGTGTCTGCAATTGATCCACAAATTTGCATGAATGAAACAAGCCGGTAGAAATTAATGGAAAACAGCAGAATTATTTACCTGCAAGGCCTGATAGCTGTTACCTTTATGGCGCTTTTTTGACATTTCAGTGCAATCACGTCGCCCGTTTATTCATTACGTGGCGCTTCTGTTCTGCTAACTGTCACTTTAGTTCGTTAACATTCCGAGGGGTTGCACAGAACCTTTAAATACGCACGTTTCAAAGAATTATTTAGTAGATGGTCGGTACATCGTTTTGCAGGTTTACGGTAAAATCTTGATTTGTTTGTCTGCGTGATATGTTATATCCTTCCCATCTACAATAGCCTGCAGTCCCAGACTCATTCACTTACTCTAATGTCTTTAATACTTATCCCAGTCTATGTGATCTAATTACAGTCTGGGTTCCCTATATTAACGTCATTTACGGCAGACGCAAAGGGGGAGGGTGGAGGAGCAGGAGCAGGAGAGCGGGTGAGGAGGGGTGAGAGTCCCGCTGACTGCCAGAAACTGAAACCGGTGCAAAGGGTGATTTGGATATTGTATAAGGGTGGACTGAGTTCTCAGGATTATGCTTACAAAATTCACCGTTTAGCTTTCAAATCTACTTAAAAGTAAAGGAAAATGCAAACAGGACGTGTAGTGCATTCAGAAAGTATTCAGACCATTTTGTCAATTCATTTTGTATTCTTGCAGCTCACTCTGTACTCCATACTCCTTAATGATGAAGCAAAAACCAGACTTGTGATAGCTCTGACATCACTTTGGAAGAATTATTCAGACCTTTATCTGTTTAATTGCTTTTAGCAGTGATTACAGCCTCAAGTCTAACTGGGTATGATGTGTCATGTTTCGGGTTTGGGTTTTTTCTGCCGTTCTTTTCTTCAAATCCTCTCAAGTTCTGTCAGGATGTGGACCATGTGCGGACAGACGTTTCCTGGTTTCTCCAAGACTGGGTTCAAGTTCAGGCTCTGGCAGGCCATATTTAATGACATTCGTAGGGTTGTCCACTGTTGTGGCTGTGTGATTAGGGTCGTCGCCCTGTCGGAAGGTGAACGTTCAGTTCAGCCTGAGTGCTCTGGACCAGGTATTCGTTATCGCTGTACTGCGTTTGGCTTCATTCAGCTTCCCTTCTTTTCCTTCTCTTTCTTTCCTTCTTTTGTGCTTTGTTTTTGCTTCTGACAAACAGCCCCACATCATGACACTACCACCATCATACTTCACCGCTGGATAGTTTTGCCGAGGTGATGAGCAATGCCTGCCTTCAGACATCATGCTTGGAACTGTTCATCAGACCTGAGAATCTTGTTTCTCACTTTCTGAGGGCACTTTGGTTTCTTTTTAAGGTCTTTTTGGCCCTTGTTCCATATGAAGCAGAGTGGAGTGTTGCAGTGATGACTGTCCTTCTGCAAGTTTCTTCTTTACTGCACATCATCTCTGGAGCTCAGAGATACCATTAGGTTCTTACCTCTCTTACCAAGGCCCTTCTTCGCTGATTCCTCTGACAGTCAATTCTAGGAAGATTTCTAGTTGCTCCACATTTCTTAAAGATTGTGGTCTTCCCGAAACTTGTGCCTCGACACATATCAGGAGAAACTGAATGCACCTGAGCTAGTCTCATAGTAAAGGGTTTGCATACTGAATACTAATTTTTGCTTTTTCATTTTGGGACGTGGAGTGTAGAGTGATGTGATAAGAAAACAATTTACAGCATTTTAGCATAAGTTTGCAACATAAAATAGGGGAAAAACTTTCTGAAATCAGTATATAAATCTAATGCAGAGATAAAATATCTATATTATACATATGTAAGTAATAGTTATGTTTTTTCCATCCTTCACCGTTGAGTGTTGTGGTGCTCTCAATAATTGTGGAGGATGGTGGTTATGAAGTCGTTATTTTTGTTTTCCCATAGCGTCGTAAAACTATGGTTGAACCACTGATGTCACATTGACGTAGTCCATACCAGAGCCGTTAAAAGAGAGAGATTTGCAACAAGCGACGTTTGAAATGCTCAGTCGTCATGTGATTGGTGTAGACTTTAAATAGTTCCAGAGAGTTCATAGTGGGCCACTGGAATACATTGAGTTAGAGAGACACAACTGCGATTTTTGGTAATTATTAAACAATAAAATAATTGATTTACATTATT